>JARHVA010003281.1:0-212500 GCA_037957365.1 Torreya grandis | reverse complement strand
GCTTATACTCACTCTTATGACAAAACAAAACCACCTAGAGAAACTTGGAAGAGTCCTTTACATTTTATATAAATTTAATTGGGTAAAAAAACCATTCTAAGCCATAACCAACAAATTTTTTCCTATTGGGTCATTATGAGGGTTTTGACTGGTTTCCCTTCTTAACAATCATTCATAAAGGATTGCCCCTTAAATCCAAAAATAATTACAGGAAATTCAAGATAGGAACCTTAACCAAATTATATTAACTTCTAAATATATCATGAAAAGGTTTCACATGATAATGAGAAAAATAAATTCCTTCTCAGCTTTGCAACACCCCATTCTGTACACATAGAAAACCTTAACACCAATTTTCAAGCTTTATCCTTTAGGCTATGACCTAAAACTTGGAAAAAACACTTAAAAAAAACTCTCACACCTATATAAATTATCTCAAGAGATATGGAACCTTGGGAAAATATATTTACCCCTTATTAGGCCACATTAGGTCACTTTGCACACTAGGCCTTGAACTGCCAGTCATACTTAGATCATGATCATACCTTGAAACCTATTGTACTATTCTAAAAACCTCTTTCTCATGTAAAATAACCTCATAAATTTCTCAAACTAACACAAATCAAATACCAAGTCTCATAATACTTAACTCATCAAGTTACCAAGCATGTGCCTCCTCACTAGGTCCTCTTAAGTACATGACTTATGAAATCAACATCAATAACAAAAATGAAAACTTAGAATTACATCAATGACACTTTAATGAAATCAATGATACCTTTATGATTACCTTATAACACATTATCAACACCACGGTAGGATATATACTCCCTAATCTAACCTCTGATGCTTGTTGGAAGTAATTTGGAAACTTGTAGGTCTAACTGGATGAGAATTAAAGGCCAAAATTTGAGAAAAACATGTATAAGAGACTCATGGTTTTTCACTGGTATTAGTGGTATTATAGTCATGGTTTTGCAATAAGATCAATGATATTTCACTAATAGTTGGTTTTAATTACTAATAGTCTATGGTCTTGGTAGGTTTTTCACTTTGTATAAAATCTCTACTTCAAAAGTAGTAATCTTGATCTACTAATCACAATTTTGCCTTTATAGCTACGGTTTTGCATAGTTTTTGGGCTTGCTATAATATCACTATTTTCTTCTATTTTTAACCTCTGATAGTAGCTATTTTGTATTATCTAAAAGTATTTTTACATCTCCTATGTGTAGGGAAAAACATATTTAGCCAAAGAAATTAACTATTAATAGTTGGAGTGTAATATTGCCACTCTAGGATTTTCAGTTTTGCATTGGTAATTATAGTATTGTGTGTAAAGTTACAGTATTACAAATTTTATGAGTTGCTTTGATATCATTGTTTTTATCTATTACTAACCTTGGTATAAGTTATTTTGCTCTATTAGTGTTGACCAAATTTGAATTTTAATCAAATTGGGTCAACCCCTACATATTTAAACTTTTTATAAGGATTTCATATGTATTATATGGGTCATGTTGGTCTAAATATCTCACCTATCCTTGTTCTAGCCTTGGTGTAAGCCTAGCTCCCTTATCCTTGCTTAGTATTGAAAAGCTAACCCTGGTCAAATATGGTCAAACATGGTCAAAGGCACAAATTGTTTTATAAATATTCTAATAGGGTAATTGAGGTATTCTAAGGTGTCCCAAAGTCATATATTTGTCCTTTGCTATGTTTAATATGTTAAAAAGTGTCTTTTGGTCACATTTTGGGCCCATTAAATGACTTATACAAATTTTTCCAAGGAAGAAATTTATCACCACAAAGGATTATAATGTGTATGAGGTCAGATCATGTTAGGAAATGGTCAGAGATAAAAATAAGTAGTTTCATGTATTGAAATAGGGGAATCTCCCAAAAAATGGGCTCGTAATGGCACTTATACGGACTTGGAGATTTCACCTTCAGGTGAAAATGTGGGAATAATGTATCTTGAGCTCCTTAAAGTATTACCTGTGCTTGGTGTGTAGAGATAAATTCAAAAATATCAAATTTTTATTCTTCTCCTTTCTTTCCTTCACAAGCCAAAAAGGGTTAACTTTAAATACTTGGTGCAGTCCATACATATGGAGTTAGGGGGAGTTATCTTGGGAGTTGAGAGGGGTCTTGGTCAGATTCAAATCCATGATAATAATTTTGAGTTTCATTTCTCCTCATTTATTAACCATTGTTAATAAGCCATACAAATTTTTATGCTCTTGCATCCATGAGGGGTCCCTACATGATCTTATTTCTAAATCTTTTGCTTTGGTTTGATAGGTTTGGCTATTTCATGTGTTTCTAAGGGTTGTATAATGCCTCTCCATAGGTTTTCCATTGTATTATTGTATTTTTGAGTTTCAATAACTCAATAAGCCTCTTCTAGGCTTGTTTGTGATTGCAGACGGGTTCCTTTCACACCTAAATGTGTTTAATAGAGCTGTAAGAGTGTGTACAAAAGGAGACTAGTAGGGTTGAGGCCTCATGAGGTGTGTGAAGAAAATTTATTTCTTGGTGATCATGACTAATCCTTTGGTCACCCACTTGGTATTGAGAAACCATCCCAAGTGGACAATTCTAAGCCTTGAGACCATTTTCCCCAAAATGGCAAAACAATGCACCAGGCACTTTTATGGAATTCAAATAAAGATGAGGGGCTTAGTGTTGAGTAACCTTGATTCATTAATTTATTATCCTATGGGTCAAAATAGGTAAAGGTGAGATTTTAGAATAATTGAGGAGTATGGTTTTTGAACATTTCAATACCATGCATTTAGTCACCAAAAAGCTGTAGTGCTATGTACATGATTCTAAGGAAAAGAGACTCCTAGATATCAAGAAGGGAAATATAAGATATTTCTAACATGTTTGATGAATATCATAGGATAAAATCACACAAGTATCTCAAGGAAACACCTATTTGGGATAGGATCAAAGTGTAAACACTCAATTACACCTACAAGTGTACTCAGGCCTAAAAGATGGCCACCTATAACAAAGTGTATAGAGTTGCAAGCCAAGGGTGGAAAATAAAACTTGGAAACCTTAAAATTAACACAATTATATGTTTGTAATGTTACCTAAGACATATAATGAGTTAAGTGGATAGAAAATATGTTTTAGAGGAGAAATTATCACCTACAAGTTCCTTACTATATCAGACCAAACACCTACAATAGGTAGGAAGGTAGAGCACAATCTCAATTGAGTCAAAGTAGAGGAGTGTGTGATGGGTTGGAGAGATAAGGAGAGATAATAGATAATTAATTTTAGTCATAAAACCTTCATGACACTCTCATAGTTTTATATCAATAAAAAAAGGTATATCTAAGATACACCTACAGTCCACTTGAGAAGGGTTTTTACATAGTCTGCCCCTAACAAGCCTGTTTTGAGGTTTTGAGAAGTTTGGAGGTTTAGAATTGTCACCAAATGTTGAAATTTGTATATATAACCCTTATAACTTGAAGGAAATTATTTAAGTATTGATTTTTATAGGAAAATAGGGGAAGTACCCCTATTTTGTCTCAGATAGGGGGTACTTTTCCCTCATGCATAAACCCTACACTTTGACAAAGGAGATGGAAAATTGAGACCAAAATCTAAGGAAACCTTGAAAGATGGTTTTTGGAGTTGGAATACACCTAGAAAAATATGAAAAACCAAGAATCATGGGGTGGTCTGGACATCTAAAGTTACAGTCAACACCATGAAGCATGGTAAAGCCTATTGCTAGGTAAGGAAGTCATTTTCATCTATATTCTTGGTTGGGAACTCTATCTTATTTGATAATCCTTGAGGGATGTCTTAATAGGTGTTTGAGTTGATAGTATACAAATAATATAAATTGGAGGGTCTAAACTATCAAAATTTACAGACAAGTTATAAAACCAACACTAGGCATAACATCTAAAGGGAGATCAACTTCTTTTTCGAGTTGATATGTGAATTAAAACCTACTAAAACATTCTTGTGGGATCATTACAGGAATTTTAGATCCATCATTATGTAGGGACTGTCTCTAAGAAGCTATTTCTTAGATTAAAGTGCACACAGGCCTATGCAGACTACTAGAAAAGCCTGAGTGGCCATGTTGAATAATTAGAACTCATCTAAGGCTATGCATGGGACCCAAAGGTATTTTAAGGTATTAGGGGTGGTCCCTAAGATGCTATCAAAATAATAAAATATGGGGTTCAACATGAGACCTTCATGAATAAAGGATAAGAGTCTACACCACATTTGGAGGAGTTTGATTATCTAAGAAACATTTGTCCTTGTATTCCTTATAGGACCTATCTCATGCCTGACTATATTATTATTATAACTCCTTGCTTGAAAAGTGTCCTTGTGACTCTTGAGTTTCACTTTCTCTCTCTTCTCTTCTAATTGTTATATGTACTAGCTTTTTTGGCTTTTAAATGGATCTCTCGACCTAAGTATGGTGAAGCCTTGCTCATTTATGGCCTTAAAGTAATGAGAATAATGTTTATACCTCATTCATGATTTCACTAAGTACATGTTATGGTTGTTGGTCTTGTTCAAGTGTATGTTGGATTACCTTGACATGTTATCCTTCCTATTACCTTGTGTAGTTTCAAAACTCTCTTTTATAGGTCAACAAGAAGTGTTTAATGTAGATTGCAAGTATAGTGAGTAGTATATGCATTAGTGTTTCTAGAAGACATATTGTTTCATTTTCCTAGTATAAACTCTCTTTAAGACCCCATGATTGAAACATTAATGTAGAAGAGGATATTTTAGTTTGATGAAGTGTATGTGCAAGTTTCCCTCTTGTTCTAAGTGCATTACAAGTGGTGTGAGTAGAGAATCAATTTGGTACATCACCTCCTTAGCTAGGTTTAGTGTAGGATTCCTGACCCTTTTCTTTATAAGTGTAAGTATGGTTGTGGTGTGTTGAAGTGGTACATCAAGGGAACTATCCCTAATCTAGAGACTCACCTCAAATTTGGGTCACCCATAGCCTTGAGGTGTTTTCATTATGCCACTTGAATGAGGAGAGCTAAATCATCTCCTCAAGGGGTGTAAGTTCAAGTGATAATAATTTTTGGCACACTCGATGAGACTCGAAAAGTCCATTCCTTGAGGAGTTTTTAGTGTTTTCCTCAAGATATCAGTCTTTGGAGGCAATACCACTAAGCACCAATGGGGACTCCAAGCATAAATCTATTGGTCAAGTAGTCCAACTACTCTAATTGAGGTTATTTCTTATTCTATATGCTTCTCATGAATGATTCATGGCTAGTTTTGGTGTTGAATTTATTTTTACACAAGTTGGTGAAGTATATCAATATTATCCCATCCACTATAAATATGAACAAGTCCTTGGTCAATCTTGTCATGATCCTTACCAGTCTTATAATTAGCCTTCTCAATGTCTTGTTCTTAATCAACCTAATACTTTCTCCAATCAACCCATTTCCACCTTCAAACAAGCACTTTTGGGTTATGAAATATATATGTTGGATCTTGATACTCTAAGGGGATGTGGTCAAGGGATCCCTAATCATTCCATCCATAAAGTGAGAAATACATTAGATCTAGTCAAGAGAGAATGGATGCCTATTGAGAAAGCTAATTGGCAAGGTCTTGCAGATGAAATGCTAGATGTTTGTGGTATGATTTTTCACATAGAAGAGAGTTTGAAAGCCAATAAAATGGCTTAATATTATCAGCTCTAATACACCTAATATCAACCTTCATATGTATCAAGTATACCCATTCAAAATGATAATCTAATCATGCTTCAAAATGCCCAAAGTCCTTCATGCATTCCCCAAATTTTCCCTTCTTGGAAGTCCATCCAAGAGAGAAGCCAAATGAAGAAGGATACCACTATTGATCAAGTTGATCTATCTCATAACCATACTAAAGAATATTTTGAGAGAAGAAGACTAATATTGGAGGCCCATCTTGACAAGGAGATTGAGTTGGAAAACTAATATTTAATGAAATCTATCATGACAACAAAAAATGATGTTCCTAAGTGTGACTCCCAAGTTGGAGACAAGATGCTAAGGCCAAGGAAATCCTAAGTTTCCTAAGCCAACCATTTACCCCTCCACTTGCATATCAACCTCATTAAGATCTTTCTAAGCCTAGCTTCCCAAGTTGGAAAGAAGTAGTGGCATCTTTTGGAAAGAAGGATAAATAATGTCTAAGTGATGAAGTTGAAAGTAAAGAGAAATTTGAACCTACTCAAGTCCCTCCCACCCCTCCTCAATAAGCCTTTTTACCTTCATCTTAACTTTATTTTGCTTCCTTTCATAATGAAAATCCTATTTTCCCCCAAGAGAATCTATTTTTAGAGAACCTTGCCAAACAAATTGAGGAGTTGAAACTCAAAATATAGAAGCTTTCATCTATCCAAGAGAAGCTTGAAGCCAATGAAGTCGTTGAACCCATCCAAAACAAGAGTGAAAACTTGGTTGGGAAGGTTGAAGACCAAATGAATTCTATTGAGGCACATAAAGAAGATCATATGAGAGATTAAGTGGGCTTTGACTTTGACCTTTATTTTACACCTCATACAACTGATCCATTATACCCTTCTTCCATCACCTTTTATCCTAGAGGGCCTATGGCATAGATACCTAATGTGGAAAGTGGATTGAAGAGAAATTAGATTCTAATGGTGAAGAAAACATTGCTCCTTGGAAGCCTTCTTGGGCTAAAGTTACTGGTTTTAATATACCTAGCCTTGGCATCACCAAAAGAGAGAAGGATCTTGAAAACATTACATCTCTTCAAGAGAGAAAGGAGGTTGAAGCAAGGGAGATACAAGCTGAAGTCTTTCAAGAGGTCCCAAGTGCTAAAGAGGAAGTATTTTCTGGTTTTGACTCTCCTATTTATGATAAATATAGAGATGTTGGAAATGAGCAAGAGGAGATTTCAAATTAAGTACTTGTGACTCCTAAGGTTGAGGAAACAAAGCTCAAAGAGGTAAATCTACCATTGCATCATGAAGACATGGGGAATAATTATATGCAAACATTCAAAGAATATTAAGATTGTGAGAAGGCAAGACTTCTAAGAAAGCAATCCCAAGCTATTGAGGATAAAGTATGTTTTGAGAGGTATCACCATCAAGAGACTCTAAACCATGATGGAGAAATATATGATGACTATAGGGATTTTCAGGATGGTTTGAAGATTAATTTTGAAATTAAAATAAAAGTTGCTCCCTCAGAGTTTGAAGATGATTTCAAGGTTCCTTCCCCTCATATGGAGTAAAGTGAAGATATCCAAAGAACCACATGTGAATTTTCTCCCCAAACATCAAGGAGTTTGAACAAAAAACACTCCTAGAATGTTATGATACAAAGCTTCTTGGAGGGTTTGAAGAGGTAAAAACAAAAGAGAGGAATAATGAAACCTTTCAAGAAGATATAAACATTGAATGAGATGTTCCATTTTTAGAGATGCAAGTATACTATGATGAGACAAAGGAACACCAATATGAGGTATGTTTCCAAGGTCAAGAATAATTCATATACTTTGGAAACTTGTTTGAGATGACTCCATCAAAAAACATGCTAAGCCAAGGAACACGAAAGAAGCATGAGTCATCTAGTACTCCATTAAAAAAAAAGCATACTTGGTATCTCAAAATACCTCATGAAGAACATGATTCAAATACCTTTTTTTTTGATCCAAGAGGGAGGTATCTTTAGTTAGATGCACATAAGTAGTTTGCTTCCTATTTTATTGTGTTTCCTAAGTGTCTTGTTGACACATGTGTGTGTTTATTTCTCTTGTATTATGTGTGTTGTCTTATTTTCATATGTTTAGGTAAATCATATATATTTTTAGTCAAGTAAAGGTCTGATATTTCTAATTTTAGAGTGCATTTGACTCCCTTTGCCCAATGGATGGGATAAGGCCACTGATCTTTAACATGGTAGGTATATTACCCCTAGAATTGCTAAATATATTGACCAAATTTGAATTTTAGTCAAATTGGATCAAAATATACATATTTAAAATTTTTATAAGGTTTTTATATGTATTATAGGGGTCTCATGTTGGTCTAAACATCTCACCTATCCTTGTTTTAGCCTATCTCCCTTGTCCTTGCTTAGTCTTGAAAGTCAACCCTGGTTAACTATGGTTAAACATGGTCAAAAGCTAAAATTATTTTATAAATGTTCTAATAGGGTCATTGAGGTATTATAAGGGTCTCTAAGTCATATATTTTTCCTTTTCTATGTTTCATATGCCAAAAAGTGTCTTTTGGTCACATTTTGCACCCATTAAATGACTTGTATAGATTTTCAAAAGGAATAAATTTGTCACCAAGAAGGATTATAGCATGTATGAGGTTATATCATGTCAATAAATTTTTATAAATAGAAAATAAGTAGTTATATTCACTGAAATAGGGGAAGTTCCAAAAAAATGGGCTCTTAATGGCACTTATATGGACTTGGAGAGTTCATCTTCAAGTGAAAACATGGGAATAGTGTCTCTTGAGATCCCTAAAGTATTCCATATGATTTGTGTGTAGAGATAAAGTTATAAAGATCAAATTTTTATTCTTCTCCTTCTTTATTTCCTTCACAAGCCAAAAAGGGTCAACTTTAAATGCTTGGTGCAGTTTATATCGATGGATTTGTGGGGAGTGCTCTTGGGATTTGAGAGGGGTCTTGGTCAAATTCAGATATATGGAAATAAGTTTGAGTTTCATGGATCTTAATTTATGAACCATTTTTAAGAAAATAGGTAGCTTTTTATGCTCTTTCATCCATGAGGGGTCCCTATATGAGCTTGTTTCTAAATCTTTTACTTTTGTTTGATAGGTTTGGATATTTCATGTGTTTATTAGGGTTGTATAATTACTCTCCATAGGTTTTACATTGTATTATTAGATTTAGGAGTTTTAAGAACTCAATAAGCCTCTTCTAGGCTTATTTATGCTTGCAGACTAGTTCCTTTCACACCTACAAGTGTTTAATAGAGATGCAAGAGTGTGTATGAAAGGAGATTATTAGGGTTGAGGCCTCATGAGTTGTGGGAAGAAAATTAGTCACATGGTGAGCATGACTAATCATTTGGTATCCCACTAGGTATTCAGAAACCATCCCAAGTGGACAATTCTAAGCCTTGAGACCATTTCCCCCAAAATGGCAAAACAATGCACCAAACACTTTTATGGAATTCAAATAAAGATAAGGGGCTTAGTGTTGAGTAACTTTGATACATTCATTTATTAGCCCTATCCTAGGGGTCCAACTAGGTAAATGTGAGAGGATAGATGACTTGAGGAGTATGGTGTTTAAATACTTCAAAACTATGCATTTGGTCATTAAAAAGCTGTAGTGCTATCTACATGATTCCAAGGAAAAGAGACTCCTAGATCTCAATAAGGGAAATATAAGAGCTTTATATCATGTTTGATGACTCTCATAGGATAAAATCACATAAATATCTCAAGGAAAAACCTAGGTGGGATAGGAGTAAAGTGTAAACACTCAAGTACACCTATAGGTGTCTTCAGGGTTGGAAGATCACCACCTACAATGGAGTGTATAGAGTTACAAGCCAAGGGTGGAAAAAAAAACTTGTAAACCTTCAAATTAACACATGTACATGTTGGTAATTTTACTTAAGACCTATAATGAGTCAAGTGGAGAGGAAATAGGCTTCAAAGGAGAATTGATCACCTACAGGTTCCCTACTACATTAGACCAAACACCAACAATAGGTATGAAGGTAGAACATAGTCTCGATTGAGTCAAAGTGGAGTGTGTGATGGGTTAGAGAGATAAGGAGAGATAATAGCTCATTAATTTTAGTCATAAAAGCTTCATGACACTCTCATAGTTTTCTATCAATCAAAAATGGGAACTCTAAGATACACCTACAGTTTACTTGAGAAGGGTTTCTACATAGTTTGCCCCTAACAAGCATATTTTGAGGTTTTGAGAAGTTTATAGGTTTAGACTTGTCACCAAGGGTTGAAAATTTGTATAAAAAAACCTTATAACTTGAAGTATCCTATTCAAGTATTAGTTTTTCTAGGAAAATAGGGGAAGTACCCCCTATTTTGTCTAAGATAAAGGGTACTTTTCCCTCATGTATAAACCTTGCACTTTGACAAAGGAGATGGAAAGTTGAGACCAAAATCCAAGGAAACCTTGAAAGAGGGTTTATGGAGTTGGAATACACATATAAAAATATGGAAAACCAAGAATCAGGGGGTGGAACCAAACAGGGTGGTTTGGACATCTAAAGTTACAGTCAACACCATGAAGGATGGTAAAGCCTACTGCTAGGTAAGGAAGTCATTTTCATCTATAGATTTGGTTGGGTAGTATAAATTGTTTGATCATTATTAAGGGATATCATAAGAGGTTTTTTAGCTGATACTATGTAAATAATCAAAATTAGAGGGTCCAAACCATCAAAAGTTGTAGATAGGTTATAAAACCAACCTATCATCTAAAGGAAGATCAACTTCTTTTTTAGGTTGATATGTCCACTAAAACCTATTAAAACATTCTTGTGGGATCATTCCAAGACTGTTAAAGCCATCATTATGTAGGGAAGGTCTCTAAGAAGCTATTTCTTAGCTTAAATTACACATAAGCGTATGTAGATTGCTAGAAAAGCCTGAGTGGCCATGTTTGAATGCTTAGAAATCCTCTTAGGCTATGAATGGGAACCCAAAATATTTAGAGGTGTTAGGGGGGTCCCTAAGATGCTATCTGAATAATAAAATAGGGGGCTGAATGTGAAACCTTCATGAACAAAGGCTAAGAGTCTAGGTGCTCTAACCCTCATAAAACCCTAGCTCAGACCTAATGGAGAAGATAAGACAAATGGAACATCCAAATGGAGTGTAAAGGCTAAGGAGATGACTTGAGGCTATAAAATACTCACCAATACTCATTTACATTCAACTTAGGTGTACTCTATTTATATAGATAGTGTATATCAAGGCTTTATTTGATAATTTTAAGTGTTTTATAGGTGTGGAGAAGTTTTAAATGATGGAATCAACTTTAGGAGAGAGATTGGGACTTTTTTTAAGTCTCCATGTTAATATATTGAGCTATCTAGTCTCCTAAGTATGCCTACAATCTTCCTCATCTCAACCAGTCTAGTGAGCAAGTAGTGATCACTTAGTGAAAAAGATGATAATTCCAATTGGGAAGAATTTTAAGTCTTACTTGATGAATATGATGACATAGAGACTCTTCATAGGTGGCATTCCTCCTTTTTCATGGATTAGAGTGAAGAATTAGAAGCATTTTGAGTTCCAAGTGTGAGGGGTGTATGAGAAAGAGTCATTTGTAACTACTAGGGATGATTACTCATGGATATAAGGATATGGATAATTAAGGATCAATCCAATTCTTATGGAGGCTTTTTAGTAACCCTTAATTCTTAGATCAACCATTAGACCTACCCTTATTTAGTGGTGAAGTACTTTAATGAAGGTAGATCATGAGGGCAATTTCATATACAAGTAAGAGAGCATCTAAACCACATTTGGAGGAGTTTGATGATCTAGGACACATTTTTCCTTGTATTACTTGTAGGACCTATCTTATGCCTAATTATATTTCTATTTTTACTCCTTATTCTTTCCTGAAAATTATCCTTATGACTCTTGAGTTTCACTTTCTCTCTCTTCTCTCATAATTACTATATATATTATTTTTTTTTGTCTTTTGGATAGATCTCTCCACCTGAGTATGGTGAAGCCCTACTAATTTGTGGCCTTGAACTAATGAGAATTTTGTTTTTATCTCATTCATGACTTCACTAAGTGCATGCTATGGTTTTAAGTCTTGTGTAAGTATATGTTGGCTTACCTTGACATGTTATCCTTCCTAGTGCCTTGTGTAGTTTGAAAACTCTCTTTTATAGGTCAGCAAAAGTTTCTAATGTGGATTATAGGTATAGTGAGTAGTCTATTCATTAGTTTTTCTAGAAGACCTATTGTTTCATTCTCCTAGTCTAAGCTCTCTTTAAGACCCCATGCTTGAAACATTGATGTAGAAGAGAAGATTTTAGTTTGATGAAGTGTATGTGCATGTTTCCCTCTTGTTCCAAGTTCATTATAAGTGGTGTGAGTAGATAATCAATTTGGTGCATCACCTCATTAGTTAGGTTTAGTGTAGGCTTCCTAATCCTTTTCCTTATAATTTTAAGTGTGGTTGTGGTATGCGGAAGTGGTACATCAAGGGAACTAGCCCTAATATAGAGACTCACCTAAAATTTGGGTTACCCACAACCTTGAGGTGTTTCTATTGTGCCACTTGAATGAGGAGAGCCAAATCATCTCCTCAAGGGGTGAAAGTTCAAGTGATAATATTTTGTATTACCTAGAAGGGGTATGTTTTCTTTGAGTAGAGACTAGAAGAAATAGTCAAAAATCTGATTGTTAGGGATCAAAGTGCATAATCACAATTCTAAAATTAATATTTTTGACTTGGTACTCATATTAATGCCTTAAAAATTTGTGGTATTGCATTTAATTCTCAAACTGGTAAAAATTTGTCCTAATAATATTTAATCAATAGTTGAATGTTTCTCCATCTCTTTTGGGTAATCTGATAATCACCTTAAAAGGCTAATTTGACCTTTTCAAAATCAACCATTTTTAAAGTTGGACTATTTTGAGTTTGTTCAACTAACTGTGTCCTAGAAAAAGTGCTTCTAAGTCTAATTTATATAAGTTTACTAGGTAAAAAGGGGATAAAGGAAAATATAAACCATAAAACAATATCATAAACCTATTAAAATATTCTACTACAATATCATAAGTCTTGAATCTGTAATTTTGTCTTGCTATCAATAATATTTCATTATTAGTAGTGATTTTGTAATTAGGTAGATTTAGGGCTTAGTTTAGCTTTCTATCTCAAAATTTTATTAGATCATTAGGATAAAACTAGTTGATACTTTGTTTAAAGACATCTAGATGCCCTTTTACTAAAAGTTTTGATAGCTTAGTCATCATTATTATAATCTGTCATAGCTACTTGTTAAACTTTTCATAGGTAGCCTATATTTTAAAAAATTAAAAAATTACCATTTAACTATTATTATTGAAGATATAATTCATCTACATCAATCTAAAACTATAAATTTATTAGTTTTCTACTTTATTGTAAAATTGCTAATCGCAACTTTTTGACAGTTGCGGTTTTGCACTATGTAATTGTAGTTTTGTAGGAAGTTGTGGTTTTGAATTAATTAAAACTACTAACATTTTTTTATGTAGGACCTCTTAAGACAAAGGCACCCCATTTATTTTCCTAATCCTTATGTTTATAGGAGGGGTGAAAAAAATATTATATTTTAGTTTTCTTTGTTTGTTGTGTGGTTTAACTGTATATATTTGTGTTTCCTCACATAGATAATTAATCAAAAAAAATAAATTGTGCTTGCCTATTTATTACCCCCTTTTGAGTCTAGGATAACATGTGACATAAAATTCATTCCCATGCATGGGATTAGTAATTAGGGGCCAGTGACATGGATTTCATCACCACACACTAGACCAAACTTTTATTCTAATGGAGTATAAAAATTAGGAGAGCTATCATTAGGTGCTAAAGTGAAATTCCCCATAAAAGGTTATATGGAGTGAGAGGAGTTTAACCTCTAATATGCAAAGTACTTAGAAAACATCCTATATATATTTAGGATACTGTACCTCCATGTATATCGAGGAATCCCCTATAAACCCTTGTATAAACCTAACATATGACCTTTTGGCTGTAATAGGAATTTCACTACCAGAGTCAAGATCAACTCTTAAAAAGTCATTAAGTGAAAATAGGGTCAAGAGGGTTTGGTTGATTACATAATAGGTCACCAACCTATATCTCACTTACAAATTTTTTAGATGGTATGAGTGTCAAGCTCACTTGTGAAGCCATTATGAACATTAGGTTACACACCATTTTCAATTTACTAGCTTGGGGCTTGTTGTTATGTGTGTTATTTATGTGTTATGTTAAACCCATGCTATTTATAAACTGAGTCAACCATTCCATTTTTATTTGGACACCTTAGATACCCATAGGCTTAAACTCATTCTTAAACCTCATCATGACATCCATCTCACCATCCTAAACAACATTTGGCATCTATCTCTTGTATCTTACATCTTCCATTCATTATTCTAAATCACATCTAATACCCATCCCATATGTCCCATTTTCCATATCACCATCCCAAGAAAACATCTAATATTCACCTCATATTTTCCCAATCATCATCCTTAGATACTATATTTAGTCTTGGAACCAAATCCTAGTGGTCACCCATCCTTCTAATCTTTTATTTATTAGGTATTATCAACATACATGACCTTGCCAATGAATTTAATCAGCACCCATCATTCCCTATCAATGCCTTTTAATACCTAGCAACCATCCAATCATTAATTTTATAATGCAAAAGGTATTTGATTCCATCATCTCCTTCCCTTCTTGTTATATTGGAATCTTACAAGTTTTTGTCTTTTGGTAATCCTTGGTCATCCTAATCTTCACATCTCTTTCCAAAATCACCACATTCTAAATCACCTTCTTTGAGCACTATTATATTTTATTTATAGACCAACTTATTGTTCAAAAACCTTGACATAAATTATCACGTCTCATCACACCTCTACTCTCTTCATCCAATATGGTTATCCAAACCCATGCCTAACAATGTAGGGTGGGACATGCTCCAACTAAGAGAATGATTTATTGGGGAATTTAAGTGATCAAAATTGAGATCATGATGACACACATAGTGATATGCACACTCCCAAAATAGAATATGATTGACTCAATCCCCTACATAATAATGATGTTAGGAACCTATTTGACCAATACATCTATAAAAACCACAACCAAGTTCTAGCCTGAGTCATTAAAATGGGGGGTACACTACCTTCCAATTTTGACTATAATATTCTATAGCACTTAGTCTATCCCTCCACCTGACCTAATACACTATGTCAGCATACCCACACTAATCAAGTACCTAAAAAAGAGGATTTTTTGGACCAAGAACTTGAATAAGAAGAACGACTTGCACCTCTCTAAAAAAACCATATTGAGGTTAACAGGAGGCAAACCATCCTAGAAGATCGAATAGATCAACTCACACAATAATTAAACCTTTTAATTTAAACACAAAATCAACAACCATCATCCCCTCATCAAAATATCCACAACTCCAATATATCCCATAATAATCATGACCAAACTTCCAATCCACTTGGGGACCAAACATTTGCATAAGAATGGAAAGTGATGAAAGAGATACTCCAAAAAATTGACCCGTGCTCAAAAGAAATGAAATATACTTACAAATATTTTTTATCTTCTCCCTTGGATATGATCATTCTGTAAATACCTTTCCCACCCCACTCTGAGGTACCTAAGTTTGAAAAGTATAAAGGGAAAGGTGATCCCCAAGATCATGTATAGGATTTTTATGTGGCTTATCACAAAGTTACATATGATAATGCCTATTTACTAAGACTTTTCCCAAAATGTCTCATTGGACCTACCTTAGAATGGTTCATGCATCTACCAAAGGGGTCTATATATATTTTTATAGAGTTAACTGAACAATTTGTAAGACAGTTCTCATTTAATATCGAACACAATGTTCCCATTATAGACCTCTACAACACTAAACAAAGAAGTGGGGAAACCCTGACATTTTTATTGCAACACTAGAGAAGTTTAGCAAGCAAACTTTGATGCATAGTAATAGAAAAAGAGCTAGCCAAAATATTTGTTGATAATATCAATGTTGAGATAAAATATCAGTTGAAGCTATAATGTGCCAAAACGTTTGATGCAATTATTGAAAAGGGGATACAAATTGAAAGAGCACTTATTGAAAAGGGAACAATTAAATTATATCCTTGAAATGAACATAATCAAAATTAGGATATTTCCTTTTTGGGCAAGTCAAAATCCTTTAATAAAAATAAGAATGTTGTGAGAGACAGGGTTATAGATTCCAAATAACATGTTCAAATGATGCAAAAGAGGAATCCCATAGATTAGTGGAATGTCTCTTCTATTCAAGTAACATGAGGTAAACTAAAGCCTCAAACTAGAAAAAGACCTCTTACTAGCCTTGGAGTACCCATTGAAATAATCCTTTAAGTAACTAATTATTGCTAACATGATTACTCTTCCTGAAATCCAATCTTTAGACAATCATCAATCTCGACCTGATTGGTACCATAAAGATGAATTTTGTAAATATCACAGAGTCAAAGGTCATGACACAAAGATTTTTATGTAATTAAATCATTATATTTAGAACCTAATTGAAAAATGCGATATTGAAGTAAAAGGAGAGAGTAATCTAAATAAATCTAAAATTCAATAGTTGGGCATTTACTAGGACCCTCTACCCAAGTATGGTTAGAGGCATGGGAAACCAACAAGCGACTAGGTTCAAGCCTCCTCTTCTAATCACACTTATTATCACACCATTCCATATCACTACATCAACACCATTAAAATCCATATCCCCTAAGAGCCCACTCCACCATCATCCACCATATTAAAGATCAATCAGGCCACTACTGATTGCATAGTTACTATTAGATGCAACAAAATTATAGTTCCTAGGGCACCCCCAAAGGACCCATCTACCTCTAAATATCAAAGGGGAAATATATCTAATAAAATCTTAGTATCTTTCAACAAATCTTATGACATAATTCAACAACTTGAGAAGATACTTGCTCAAATCTCATTAATGTATCTTCTCAAAATGTCCCTTATGCATCTAGAGATACTCAATTAGGTCTTGAATGACCTAAAGGTTCCCAAATATATTGAAACCAATAAATTTTAAGAATTATTGGGTCATTTTTCTCCTTAAAAAATCACTTTTAGTGCCTAGGACATGCCTCCTATTGGCCCCCATGATAACTACCCATTATTCATAAAAGTCTCCATATCCAATCACCACATTCCCTGGCTACTCATTGATAGAGGGTCTATATTGAACTTATGTAATATAAATTTCTTAAATAAATTAGGGTTTTTCAAAACTTATTTAGGGCCTAATTCGATCATGATAAAATCATATGATGGTAATGAATGACCATCTACAAGCACCATCTACCTTCCCATTGCTATGGGACTCATGGTACATCAAACCCTGATTCATGTTATGGATGTGGATCTAACCTATAATATACTATTGGGTTACACATGGTTTCATGAAATTCAATTAGTCCCATCCAACCTTCATCAATGTCTAAAATTTTTTCACTCAGGAATGGAAGTCACCATTTCTAGGGAAATGAAACATTTTCACAATTGCCAAATGGGTCAATCCTCATCCTCTTATTATTTTCCTACCACTAATAACTCCACTCTAAACCTAAAACTATTAAATATATATCCCATGATAACCTCATTCCAACTTTTGATCTATTACTTGAAGTCACTCATCTAAAAATCACATCCACAAGCTGTGGGGAATATGAATATAAAACCTTTTGTGTCGGTGACTTACCTCTTTCACCATGAAGTTACAGGTCCCTGGTTATGCAGAAGACCAATCCTATCATCTATAAATTTAGACCGATGACCTTTTCTAGTGTAGGACTATTATCAAAATAATATATTGCTAAATTCTATGAATCATGGTTCCTTCTAGAAGAAGATACCCCCACATCTAAAAAATGTTATAAAACTTGAATTATCAAGGAAAATAACTAAGGAGACATGAGCAAGCCAAATTTGAACCCATAATAGTTTAATAATGTTCATAATACCTTGTCTTAGGGTAAAAACTACTTGACAATGGCTTAAACAATATTATTGTGGATACTACTTCAGTCCTTGAGGAGTTTTTTTTTTATGAAGAAATCAAGATAGGTTCCGTTTATAGTCGCTATAAAGTGCTTGCTGCCACAAACCTTTTCCCTGATACCACTATCTCCACCATTAACATATCCCTCTACAATCCCTCATTAATTTATTGGGATAAATATCAAAATCCATCCTTTGATATGTTTTAACATGATGAGGCCATCTTAGAATTTCTGGGAGCTCATGATTTTGTGCCTTTTGATGACCATAAGAAAGGATTTTCTATTAATATTTATTAGTCAGCTTATTTTATGGAATAAAAAATTCCTCTGAACCAAAGTAAATAAGATGAGTCTAAAAAATAAGATCCAACTCAAAATCTAGAAGAGTTTCCACATGTTTCAGCTGAATCAAAAAAATATACCGAAATAGATACAAAAATCCTAGATGATTTCACTTCAAATATCCTAGATCAACCATTACCCCTTTATCTCCAAGATCAGTCACCCTCTCTCGTGGAGGAGGTAATCAAAGTCAAAATTATAATTGAAGAATATCCTAAATTGTCAAACTGGGGGCAAATCTCATACCTGAGGAGCGTCAAATTATTATCAAGTTGACTAAAGAATTTATAGATGTTTTTGCATGGTATTATTATGACATGCCAAGACTTGATCCCTCCTTAGTTGTGCATCATTTGTTTTTTCATAATAATTATAAACAAATCAATTAAAAATTATGAAAGATGCACCCTAAAGTGGCCTTACTATTTAAGGAAGAATTATAAAAATTCTTGGAGGCAAGGTTTTTCTGACCCATCAATTATTCTAATTGGATATCCAATATTGTTCCTGTGGCTAAACCACAAGGAGAAATTTGGATTTATACTAACTTATGTGACATCAATAATGCATGTTCTAAATATGACTTCCCTCTCCCAAATATTGACATGATCATAGATTCAATAGCTGGGTATGAAATGTTATCCCTCAAGGATGGCTTTTTGGGCTACAATCAAATCAAAATTGTGCTCGAAGATCAAAATAAAACAACCTTCATTACTCCATGGGGGAATTTTCGCTATCAATTCATGCCCTTAAATCTAAAAAATTCTAGTGATACTTATCAACAAGCAATGACAATTAATTTTCATGATATGATACATGATATAGTTGAAGACTATGTGGATGATATCCTAGGGAAGTCCTGACTTAGATCAAAGCATCATGTCGTCTTGAGGAGAATCTTTGAGTGGTTGCAAGAATATAAATTTAGATTGAATCCAAATAAATGTGAATTTGGCATAACCTCAAGAAAATTATTAGGGTTTATTGTATCTAGGAGAGGCATAAATGTGCATCTAGCTAAAGTTAAAGCCATTATGTAAATGCCTCCCACTCATAATCTAAAATAGCTTAAGGGTCTTTAGGGTAAGTTGCAAGCTATTTGGTGGTTCATCTCTTAGCTCACTGATAAATTCCACCCATTTACTCACCTATTGAATAAAGGGACCAATTTAAATTGGAACTCTTAATGTCAATATGTCTTCAATAATCTCAAGCAATATTTGTCAAATCCACCTATGCCATCACCCCCTATCATGGGAAGGACCTTAATTTTATATATTTTTCCAACCGTGTGTGTGATAGGTTCCCTACTTGCATAACACTATGATGAGGGCAGAGAGAAATAAATTTATTATCTTAGTCACACTTTAATCTCATATGATCTAAATTATACTCCAATTGAAAAATCTTGCTTAGCCATTGTATTTACTTTGCAAAAACTTTGACATTATATGCTTAATAATCAATTCCAGCTCATTGCTAAAGTTGATCCTCTCAAATATTTAATATCAATGTCAGCTATCATAGGATGAATGGCCAAGGGGCTTATGTTGCTCAGTGAATTTAATTTTGAATTTGTTCATAAGAAGGATATTAAGGGATAAGTCATATCAGATCAACTAGTAGAAGCACCTCTTTTCATAATTGAGCCTCTTACCACAACCTTCCCAGATGAATCTATAATGAATACTTCAAAATATAATAGATGGAATCTATATTTTTATGGATATTTTACGATACATGAATCAAGCATGGGTATCCTTCTGGTCAACCCCAAGGTGACCTTATTCCAAAAGCCTTCTACCTCAATTTCCCATGCACTAATATATTTTAGAATATAAGGCTTTAACAATATGCCTTCAATTAGCCATCCAATGGAATATACAACATCTTCAATTATTTGGTGATTCTTAGCTAATAATCAAGAAAGTTAATGAAGATTTATAGGCTAAAGATGAAAAATTACTTCCCTATAAGCAATTAGTATATCAGTTGAAGAAGAATTTTTAGTCTATTACATTCAAAAAAGTGCCAAGAGGGAGTAATAAGGCAACTAATTCAATGGCCACTATTAGCTCCCTAATTGATCTCCCTAAAGACATTCTTGAAGGAAATTTTTTGATCAAAAATTTGATCTTACTAGCCCATCAAGCTATGGCTCCTCTACAAATTTTCATCATTCCTGATTCTAGTTTCCCCTGGTACCACAACATTTATAATTACCTCCACAATAACATCCTTCCACAAAATCTCAATCTCCATAAATGCAAGGCCTTCATCCACCATACATCCCATTACGCTATCCTTGGTAGCATGATATATTATAGAGGTTATGATAAGACTTTGTTAAGATGCCTAACCTTAGAAGAGGCTTCTCTCATGATCAAGGAGGTCCACAATGTTATCTATGGTGGTCATATAAGTGGGATAGCCCTAGCCATGAAATTTCTCGAGATTGGATATTATTGGCCTACTATGGAACATGATGCCTACCAATATATGCAAAAATGTGTAGCCTACCAAAAACATGGAAATATTATCCATGCACCTGTATAAGAATTAGAACCTATTATGAGTTCGTGACCATTTTATAAATGGGTACTTGATTTGATTGGCAAGATAAATCCTACATATTTTGATGGACATAGATTTATTATTACTACTATGGAGTATTTTAAAAAATGGGTAGAAACAATGATGCTTACCTATAATACAGTCTCTATATTTCTAAATTCATCTTAAATAAGATCATTTACCATTTTGGCATTCTTGCAAACATCATATCCGATAATGGTAAGTCCTTCAAAAATCAAGAAGTTAAGGCCTTGTGCAAATGGCACCATATCAAGGAGTAATTTTATTCCCCTTATTACCCTTAGGGGAATCAATAGGCTAAAGCAACAAATAAGAATCTTATCAAGATTCTCAAGAAAATAGTTAGTGATGCGGGAAGGAACTCACACTTACAATTATGTCATGTACTTTGGTCTTATAGAACAAGTGTTTGAACATCCACTAGGGCCACTATATATGCTTTGGTATATGGTATAAAATCTATATTGCCTATGAAAGTGGATCTCCCCTCGAGAATCTCATTTTAAGGCATCATCATTGATCACAATTTTTGATGAGAAAGGGTAAAAGAATTGGAAATTCTAGATGAAAAGCATCAAAGGGCCCTCAATCACCTTCGGGCATATAAAAATAGAATAAAAGGCCAATATCACATGAAGATCCAATCCTAAGAGTTTGAGGTGGTAATCTAGTCCTAAAAGAGAATTAAAAAAATATCAATACAAATAGGGATAATAAGGGAAAATTTGAATCTAATTGGCTTGGGACCTATATAATAGTTGCTAAGTTTAGATCTGGATCTTACAAGTTGGCTATAATAGACAGCGAAGAGCTTGATGATCCAATGAATATAATGAATTTAAAATGTTTATGTACTTGATAGGCTCCACTTTAATTTCATCTATGGGTCCCCACTCTTGGGGGCATATCCTTTTCCATTCCATCCTCCTCTTCCCATTCCCTTATATTTTCCCATTCCTGACATTGGTCTTAAAAAGTAGGAATCCATTATAGGATTTATGCAACAATAGGAGATATATGTTTTCAATAGGATACAAGTCATTTCTTATTATGTGAAGGGTTTGTTTGTTAGGGAGTCCTCTGGAGCCTCTTTATCCATATCCATATATATATATATCCCCAATTTTATCACATCTTTATATCTAACCTTTATCTTATCACCCCATTACATCCTATTTGATGAATGTGTCTCCTCTTAGCCTCAAGTTAATCCTATCATCATTTGTCTCTTATTTTCCCCAAGCCATGGTCCACAACTACCCAATAACTTTATCATTATGGAAGGGTCAAAAATATATTTTAATTCAAGGTTTTGCATACACTATGATACTGACTCTCGATTGATTATCCTAACCCCCATTTACAGTTACTTTTGAATTAGGTTAGGTCCTGATTTCACTCTAGCACTATTGGGCACAATAAACCACATGTGCATATCCCCTTCTCATTATTATGACCATTTTACATAATCACCTCATTATCCATTTTGTTATCCTTATCTTTAGTCTCTTATTTTATCTTATGTTTGTCTTGTGTATGTTTTGAATATGTGTGAATGTTTGATTAATTAGTTCACTTTGTACATATTAATTAGATTGTATTGATTATTTTAATAGTCTTGTTATATATTTTATATTGTTAAATTTTATGGGAATAAGGATGGTCTAGGTGACCCTCAAACTTATTTTGGGCCAAGTCAATTCAAAAATAGAGTTCCCCACACACCTTAATTAAATGTACCTTTGAATTATTTTGTCATTAGCACATACTTATTAATTGATGCAATATTAAAATGGATTGCATACATTCTCAATGATTCAAAAATTTCCACCCATCCTATTTCCCCCAAACCTATCACCATCCCGTCTATCCTACCCTCATCTAGTCTATATATAGTTATCCCCCCTCTCATCACTATCTAACCTCTTTGGTGCAAGAGGATTCTTACCCAAACCCAAGTTGTGAGACATAACAAATGAAATGGATTAATATTTTATTATCACATTGATTTACAATTTATCATTATATATCTCATCACCATTATACCCATATACAATATATACCATGTATCCATAAACAAACCATTATCTCATAACATCTCATCACATAATATGTCATCTAGTTAACTATCTATATATCATATCAATTGAATCCTTGACTAACATATCCATAAACCTATAAAATACATCATATACCATGATCTCATCAAAATCACATCATTTTCATTAAAATCTATACATAACATACAAATAATAGCATCAAATCACATCTATCAGATCATATAACATTATAAAAATAACATAATATATCTATCTTATCCATACATGCATCCATTACATCATATAAATTTTATCTCAACCATCAAAAGCATAACTAAATCTAACACATATATAAATACATCATCTATATCACACAATTATAAATACATAAATCCATCACATCATCGCATCTAAATAAAATAATGTACATCTAATCTGGTCCATCTAATCACATCATAAATAAATCCATCATATAACTAAAAATAATGAATCCATAAAATCCATATATTCACATCATAAAAACATCCATAATCAATGCATATCACAAAAACACAACACATCACATCATATCCTAAATCTCATAATAATGTATCGAAAGTCCACATGGAGTCTATGTCAAAAAATATATACAATATGTAGGCCCCATGGGCAACAATGTGCTATAATACAAAAAATCATATATATCCTATCTTACCAAGCCTTGGATGAGCTCCTAGAGGTCCTTTAGGGCACTAATAAATTGAAAATGATGAGTTAGCTCTGAAGGAAGTTGCACACTAACTTGGTAGTACTACCACCTAGTACAAGTCCCTGTAGTACTATGCCTCTCTCATCAACCTCATATTTTTTTGCATGACTCCATCCATCCCACCCTATCACATAGTTGTGTCCACCTCCTCCTTGGCCTTCTTGGCCACCTCTACCTCTCCTATCAAAACTCTAATCCAAGCCTATATTTGGGTAATCTATTCCTGAGAACCCATAATATGTGTATCTTAGCTATGGATCTAGCTCTCGAGCATGACTATCTAAGCCTATAACAAAGTGATTTGACCCTAAAAATTAGTGACTTATGACTAAGTCTGGGCTAACTACCCATCCCTCTATTCTATCTAAGCCTATAACTATGCTGTATCTAATATCTCTCTAGTGATCCCAACTATCTCTATGAGCCATGCCTATATATCCATCCAAAGACATGCTAGTAAAGTTATCTCATCCTCAATTAGAGGTTTATGGGATGGTTTTACACTATCTCCACTCCAACTAGCCATAGCCTATGCATCAACCTATACACCACTACCCCTATCCCAAATCCCACTCCCTCTCACCTACCCTATAGCTGCTACTTGATCACCGTCACCTCCATCTACATCCATATGATCTACATCTCCCTATTCATCTTGACCATCTTTCCCTGGTGCTTGCATCTTCCTCCTTTGCAACCTCACCTCTACCTATAATATTTTCCTCACTACTCCTCTCTGTATCATAGCTATGCATTAGAACAACCTCACTAGAACCCTATGATACAACCATGTTCTATAGGCTACTATCAGCCCTAGATTTGGTATCAAAGTCTCAAAGTCCCATGGGATTGGGAAAATGTTATCATAATCAGTGCATGCAAGGGATCTATCTATTATCCTACCCGAATGTGCCCTCTTTTAATAACTCTTAACAAAAATATGCTCTTCCCCTAACATATATATAGGATCTTGAACTACCTTTACATGTAGTTATGTTTGTATCACTCTATAATGAAGTCTCTACATCCTATCAAATAACACTCAATAAGCATATACTACATCACCATAACCTCATCATCCTAGCCAAATTGTATTCCTCTATAGGGCATCCACATGATGTGCTCTGGACATACGCTATCAAATTTCTAATGATAGAATTGCATCTTCCCTGTGTGGCCTCTTTACACACCTAATAAGATATACCATCTAAACACCATAGGCTGACGTGGATCCTTACTTCTAGAGTACCAAGAGGCTACTACATTATAATGTGATCCTAGCTTTAGACCTACAATAATAGAGATATACCTAGGCTTGATACTCTTTTATATGCCCCCAAATGTAACTCTCAATATAAATGAGCCAATACCATTGCCCCAAATGCAAAAACTCTAAAGTCTTATACCATGTCTACTACCACATCCCCAAGGCCTAAGTGAAACCACTAACCATTATTTTCTGGTAGGAATATGCTAGTAACAAGAGACATGATTACTAATTTCAAGTGATTAATCATCCCCTCTTAGAGGCATCTATCAATGTCCACATATCTATCTCATACACCCACATGCAATCCTTGGGCTAGTCTTTATAGTGTCACACTAAGTGTGTGTGATCTTTAGTAGATCCTATCCTGTATCATCAATAGTTTAAGAATTCAATAAATGTCTTCCAAATTAATTATCATCTCTATGGTAATGAAGTGAAAGGTACCCATCTCTGAGTGCCATCACTCCACCAATGCAATGATCAGGGCATGATCAATCCATACCACTGACATCATCATAATATAATGTATCCTTATCAAATCTAACACTTTGTAATCAATGTCAATAAATTGTTATATATCATGTAGCACCTTAATTTATCATAACCAAGATGCCATCACACCTAAGTCCTCCTTCACTAATTACCACAAACCTATCACTAACACTATTCCATCATAAATTGACTCCTTTACTTATCACCCACTCCCTTATTACCCTTTACCAATCCTAAAAACCCTAAATCCATACTCCCTAACCCAATACTAATCATAATCCATCTATTTACTTTAGTCTAACTCACTTAAAATAACCCCCCCAAACTTATCTACACTCCTAATCCATCACTGACCCATCATAACTTACCAATTTTAACTTCATCTAAAACCCCTAAATCACTCTAACTTTATTAATCTTAACTAAATTCATCTACTTTCCTCACCCCTTAGTCTATCCAACTAACTTCATCACTAAACCCAACCCAAATCACATTAGCCTAATCCTAGCTAATTGAATCTAACACCCTAACCATTTTAAACCCTCCCTAAACCCTTTAGCCTATCTCCCATCCCTTAACCATTTTTCCTAACCTTGGTAATAATGTAACTCATGAGTTTTCCCTATTCACTAGTCTTGACATAACTGCTCATTGAGTCCTATGGTTTTACATAATCATAGCTCTAAATTTATGGCTATACAAAACTATGGATCCCTAACCCATGGTATTATAATATCGTAAGTTGATACTTAAGATATTGTAATACCACCATTCCCAATGTAATAATGTGAGTCATGAATGCAATAACATGATTGAGGGCATTATCCATAGTCATGGCATTACCCTCATGGTGCTTTTGACCTAAATAACATGTAAAAAATCCAAAATTTCAACAAAAATTTGATAAAAAACCACAAGCTGGGGAATCATTACTCATCGGTGGTCCAACATCCTTGGGTCTCTGGAATTTTTAGACTCTCTTGCCATGATGGGAAGATCAAGGGATCCATTCCATGTTTTTTGGCTCAGAGTTAATTTTCACCAAAGATAAAAGTTTAAATGAATCCCTTTTTACTCTTTTATACTATTTGGATCCCCCTTCTTTTATCCCCCACCCTCTCCATCACCCCTTTAACCCCTAACACCCCTTTTATCTTACCCTGTCACATCCAAATCCTATCAAATTCCTCCATTATTTCACTCAATCATTCACCATCTATCCTACATCATTTGGGGCATGGAATTTTCATTTCCCCATTAACCAAACTAATCTTGAGTCAAAATTACAATGACCTAAGCTTTTTTAAGACTATGTAGGCAATACCTAGCCATGATTTTATGCCCAAGGTTAGCTTGGCCATTATTAACCCCTAATCCCCATCCCATACCAGATTAATCACTCAATACTCATACATCATTTTAATCCATGTATCTCACATAAAGTGGTTCCATATCATTAATCAACCCCTTTTATCTCTATTATTAGTTTTCAATCCATCCCTGACATATGTCTTTGCCATGGGACTTATCACTAGCTTACAACCATCTCATCTTTTTATATCCTAGACTATATTTCCACCTTGGAAATTTAAGCAATCAAACTCCTTTCTAGACATTGGTCATTTATCTAGAACCCATCTTACAACTAAGCCAATTTATTCCCTTATATTTAAACTTGGGGAGTCTCAAGCTTAGCTATGTCATTACTTGGGGCATCTTAACCCCATTTTATCATCCAAGTCTCATCGCACCCTTAGGACTTTTATTCAAGTGATCATTCGGATCCGTTCTCCCCATATGCTCCCTCAAGGGGGCATCATATCTATTAACACAATTTAAAATTATTTACATATATTATTATGGTTTTTATTTGAAAGACAATTAATCCTATCCTATCCACTCAAAATTCCCTTTTAAAGACAGACAAAATATATGCACTAAAATCCACTCGCCCTGATAATTACACTAATTTCATTAACTTTACCTATAACCATATTTCCTAGATAATTCTACTAATTATCCTAGTCCTTACATCAAAATTTACACATCACATAATACTTATTCTACCCTATAACTAATTAATCCCCTTCATTAATCTACTAAATAAACCTATTTACCTACTAACCTACTCATTAAGCCACTTGTTAATTTAAAAATACAATTTATTTACCTACCCATCTACCACCCTACTAACTAGTGATTCCTACACCCCTAAACCCTAATAGAGATTTCTAGAATTAGATAATTCTAGAAATATCCTCCATTTTAGCCCCTTTTCCTCTAAAATTATCTATTATAGAGATTTCCAAGGAATTTAAACTTCCTTGTAAATATCTTAGCCATTGATCTCAATGGCTCAAAATTAAATTTGAGCTATTGATTATTCCCTCTACTTCCTATATAACCAAATCAATTCCTCAATGAAATCTAGTTTGGAAAATAAACTTATAAACTTGCTAACTTGATACCATTATCATCTCTCTTGCATCCATATTGCTCTATCAAAGCCATCAAGAAGTCCATTAGAAACCATTATCAAACATAGTCAAGCAGTCCAACACCCAACCTATTTTACATTAAAAGTCCATTTGGCAATCTTGGAGAGGAGCAATAAGAGGTAAAATGATGGTAAGAATTCTCATTTTAGAAATATGATTATCTATTTATCCTCTCTATTTTATATTGTTTATGTTTTGGGTTTTTATTACTAAAAATAGTAATATAACAAAAATCCAAAATTTAGGCTACACTTTCTTCTGGTCTAGCCCAAATAAATTTTTGTTAAATTTTATTTAATTTATCTTCCAATCCTTTAGGCAAACTAAATAGTGAAAGTATATAAAATGGAAGACTTTGAAGCACACTCTTAATTAGGATAACTTTGCCAGCTTGGGATAAGAGTTTCCCTTTCCAACTTGTGATATTTTTTTGAAATCTCTCAATAAAAGGGTTTTACACTACCACTTAAATCTGGTTGTTGAAGAAAGGCATTCCCAGATATGAGGAAGAATTTTCCTTGATTTAGCATCCCAAAAGCATAGCTATTCTATCTTGTCTAGCCATCGACATATTGAAGAAATACATAGAACTCTTGTCAAAATTAATTTTTTGATTTGAGGCCTGTTCATACATCACCAAGATATTTTTAATGTTTCTTGCTTCTTACATAGATCATTCAACCAAGAGAATGGTGTCATCCACAAATTATAGATGAGTCACTAGATATATAGACCTTTCTAGTTTAAAACCTTTCAATTATGATGTAGTCAAAGTAATAGAGATGAATCTACTCAATGATTTTACCATAATGATGAACAAGAATGAGCAAAGGGGATCCCCCTATCTCACACATTTAATGCTTTTGATTAAACCATGCACCACTCCATTCACCAAAATAGAGAACATGAAAGTGGTAGTACAAGTTCTAATGATTTTCCTAAAATTGTCACAAAAGCTAAATTGAGACATAACTCTATCAAGGAAACTCCAATCTAATCTATTATATGCCTTAGACATATCCAATTTAAGCACCATAATTTATTTTTTAATTTTTTCCATTGAATGAATGGCTTTATGGACCACGATCACTCCATCTTGAATTTGTCTACCCAAAACAAATCCATTTTGATGAGGTTGAATGATGTTTCCATGATAGATTGCATCCTCAAAGTGATAAGTTTATAAAAAGAATTACAAAAACTAACATTCTGGTAAATAGAAAAGTTTACATCCCCTTCCTTCTTATGAATAAGAATTAAGAAAGTATGATTGATTTATTTTAATAATTGGCTGGTGGCAAAGAATACATTCATAGCTACAGTCATGCCATCTCCTATTATGTCCTAAAAAATATAGAAAAGCTATAGGGAAGCCATATGATGTAGGATCCTTATCTGGATTCATCTTAGAGAGCACAAATTTAACATCTTCATTTGAGGTAACTATTATGACCATTTCATTATCCTCCTGATCAATCAATTCTAGTATCACATGCAAAGATTCATATTCATATCTAATATTCTTCTTAAAATTATTTTTGTATATTTTTTTGAAAAATTTGACACTTTATTGATTAATAATTTCAACATATGAGGAAATATGATCTAAATTATTAATAATTTACTTAATATCATTATACCTCCTATGTTTTAAACTAGGCATGTGGAAAAAGTGGGCATTTCTATCCCCTTCCTTGAGCCAAATATTTCTAGATTTTTGCCTCCCTAATGATTCTTATCTAGATAATATAGTATGGTAGTTTTATAATTTTGGAAGAAAAATGACTGAGAGTGGGGGGGGGGGGTGAATCAATCTTAAAAAAATTTCATATGGATTTCACTTAAGTAATCATAGACTATTTAAACAAACATATAAATCTAGTATGCATAAACACCTATCCACATAAGCATGAAACACAATAACACATCACATATATGGGAAACCCTCAAAGGTAAGAAAACCCATTGATATATATATAAATTTAATACATTCATATAATACAAACAACAAATTTAGTGAAGCACCCACTTCACATGGAGTACCAACCCCAATTAGCTAAGCACCAACTCAGCTAGGATTTAAGAAGCACCAACTTATAAGGAAGCACCAACCCCATAGATGAATCAAAACCAACTCATAAACCTGATTAATTTTATCATATTTAGGACACCTTGTTTTTAAAGTAATTTATTATTATGACCTCTTCAAATCTTCACACTCTTTTACCCTCTCAAACTGTCTTATAGGCTCCTTCGCTCAATTAGGTCTCTTCAAGACTGATTAGGTCATATGACCTTGATATTTATACATAAAAACTCTATAAAATATTCATAATAGATACTATAAACTCTTATTATGGTATAAAATATCTTATTTTTCTCACAAATGTACTATTTATTCACTTACACTCTTCACACACAAATATGTCTAAAACTGCCTTGTATATATACAAGTCTCTTGTTTATATCCTTCTTGGTAAGCCAAACACCATTACCCTCTTATGTCAACCATGTAATAGATATTAGGACACATAATAAATATGAATAAAATTTTATTTTAGTCCCTTTAGGTTTGACATACCTCAATTAGGCCTTATTTCATCTTTAGGTCTCATGGAGACCTGATCCCATTAGGTCTACTTTAAGACATGTTACAATTTACCTTCCTTGGAACATATTAAAACACATAAAATGGTATTAAAATATCATATGACAATAAAATATACCATTTATAAGCTTATATATTCTCCATAACACCTTTTATCTTAAACCACCACTTGAAGCATGCCATTATTATTGTTCCCAATTAGGCCTGTGTATACCCATAAAGTTTGTCTTGAACTACTGAAGGTAAAACACCAATTATATAAAAAAATATTAAAAAAATATCATATAAATAAGTTATCTAACCTAAATTTTATCACCATATGATTTAGACTTCATAATTAAGAGAAAAAGTACTCAAACCCTTTTCTACAAGTAGCCCACGCAAAACTACCAACTAGCCTCAAAACATAGTTATGGAAACTTAAAATTATGACACATAAAATAACATAGTAAAGGAATTAAAATGCATGAAAATGATATTAAAAAATAAGTATAACAACCTCAAATAAATATATCTTAATATTTAATGGCAATTATTGGTCTTTTAGACCAATTTGTTAACCTTCTCTCTCACAGACCTCACTTAATCAGACAAACCATATTGGCTTCAACATTTCACCCACTTTCACTAGCTATAAAAACTTTCTAAAAACATGAGAAATAATTTAAAGTCACAAAAATAAACATCATATGCATTAGATGCATCAAATCATGGCATAGATCCTCAAACTCATCACTATAAATTGCTTACCCTTAACTGCTAGTTTACCTTGAAACATAATAATGGTGATAATGACCTTTAACCACTTGTATGACCATTTATAGAGAATACTGATGTATGTGGATGATATTATGATATTTTAGACACCAAAATTATTTCACACATGTGTGTAACTCCCTATGTTGAAACCCCTTTTAGCTCATTTTTCAATAATACGAATTAGCCTCCCTAACCCATGCTTTTACCCCTCACACATTTAATTATTTTAAAATACTAATTAAGTTAATTAAAAACCCTTTTTTCCACCTTACCTAGACACCTCAGCCTATGAATAATTCTCTCTTGATGAGTCACCTCAAGACTTGGTCCCCTCATCCTAGCTACCTAAGACTTATTCTCACTTCAAAACTAAATTCCTAATCAACTACCTCCTTCTTAACCTCTTATTTTTACCATTTTGTAATGGGTACCATACTTGGAATGAAGAGAAATAGAAAATAGGCCAAAAATAGTAATATTTACCTATTCTATGGCCATGGACATCGGTCAACCCATGGCTGACATTGGTGGGATCACCGACGTCAATGATATAAGCTAAACTCCAACCTAAAGTTCAAGTTAGCAAAAATAAAGAAAATTCATTCTTACTTGCATTTAAGCTCTCAAAATTCAACTTTCAACATACTAGCTTACCGTTATCTTGCATAAGTCAATCATGATTAAGAACCAATATCTTGAGGACCAAAAACACCCACTTGTTCTCTCCATTTAGGCCATCAATCTGGAACTTATCATGTAGTGACCACTATAGCTAAGTACATCACTTATTCTATAAGTATTTTAAGTTTTTACTTTACTATCACTTCATATCTACTATTCATTACTTTATACACTCCCAACCAAACCCCCATGAGGGGGTTATAAAGTTTTATTATTTGTTTCTCTTTGACCTAACACACCAAACCTCTAACCAGATCTACCTAAACCATACTCTCTCTCTCATACCTCTCCCCAACCTCCCAAAATTGATCAAAACCATTTCCTAGACCTAGAAAATCCTTCTACAAGATCTTAGACAATTATTTCCCCTACCAACCTCAGCAACCTAACCAACATCGGTCACCTTCACCAACAACCTCGATAATATAAATGATATTGGTCACTCCCCTATCGATTTCAGTGACTATGGATTCCCTAACCTTTCTAAAATCCACCAAAACAACTTCTAAAATACAAACAAAATACACCACCTGCACCCTATGACTCTCTACTGTACTTAGGTTGTAAATAATGATAACATTATTTATCTTTCTCTCTCTCTTTACCTCTCTTTTATTTATTTATTACTCTTTTGTCTCTCAAAAGTGGACTTTCATCTCTAAGGAAGTTTCACAATTCTTAGAACAAGCATGTAGCTTGATAGCCCACTCATTTATCTACTAACAAACATTTTGTGGTATTGTTTTCTTACTTTCAAGTAGTCCTCCCCAATCAAAGAGGAGTGCTCACAACATCTGGATACAATGCACAAACCAATCTGGTTTCATTCTAATCACTTATCCCTATCATTCTTTTTTATTTTCCTTTAGACTTGAAATAGACAAAATTTAGCGAAATAGATATCTCTATACCATCATCAAATATAAATATAATATGGTCAAATTTAAATATTGGTGTTATAGACCAATCTTATAATCTTATACCTTAGTGTCTCATCTGAACCAAACATGTCAAATTATGAGCAACATTTTCATCATATCCACTATCCTCCAAAACTTATATCCAACATGAACATGTATTTCAAGTCTTGAACAATGTCTCCATGCACTTGGACTCATCCCTATTTCATGATATCACATAATCATCTTTTCAATTTCCCCTGGATTTCTCATTATTTGCACCATTAGGCCTGTTATTGATAAGTTGTCTTGGATGATTAGTTTAACACACCTAAGGACTAAAAACTATTCAAAAACCACCATGGACACAAATTAAAATTCTCAAACTTTGTCCTCCATCCATTTATCAACTTTGACTTGATCAACTCTAACTATTACACCAAATCTCTAAGAAATTAACACTTTCTTGTAGGTTATACTCATACATGTAACAAACCAATCACACCTAGAGGTGCCTAGGAGAGTTGACTAAAAATTCCAATCACTAAACTTGCCATAAAAATCCATTCTAAGAAATTTATAAGAACTACTTTCATATCTAGTCACTATTAGGGTTTTTTGAGGGTTTAAACCATCTTCCACTATTAGTAATCATTCATAAAGATTAGCCCCTCATTCCAAAAACTAATGCCTATAAACTTGATCTAGGACCCTTCCCCATCTACAATGAATAGTGTAAGTTCTCATGTAGATGTTACACATGCCAATGAATACTTTAAAGTCCTTCTTAGGTTTATATGACTTCATTCTATGCACTCGAGAGATCTCAAAACCACTTTTCATGCCTTTTATTGCAAATTATGACTTAAAAATTTGTGAACATGCTTGAAAAAATATTGTACCTCCAAAACACTCAATTTTCCATACTAACCTTGGAAATAGACAATCATACCCCATTAGGCCATACTCTCTCTCTTTGTTCTCTTAGACCTTGACCTACAAACCATATTAGGCTTAAAAGATAACTTTCAATAATATTTCCATGCACTCTCCACCTCATTATAAAACTAAATAAACATTTCTCATTTTCAAACACTACTTTAAATCCTTCATAAGTCTTGATAATACCTCATGACACCTCATTAGGTCAAGCAGGGTCTAGAGCTAGTCTAGTTGTAGGCTTGGACTCAAGGTCTTACCCCTGTAGGCTCACCTTGAAACTATACTAAGTACTATAATGAATCATATGCATGATTAAGTAACTTTATAAACTAGTTATGCCTCTATGCATCCATCTCACTAGGCCACCACACTCAAACTTTCTCACTAGGATTTTTCATGCTATGACTAATTATATGACTAGGCTTCTCAAGCACTTGAAACTTGACAAATGACCTTGAAACACCTTTTAAGGTATCTAAACTTCTCTTTCATGATCACACAGTGTCAAAGCACCTTTCACAATCTTGTGCTTACTTACTTTACCATGATTCACTAAGCACACCTTCTCATAGAGTTTAGACTAGGATTCTCAAGGCACTTTGTACTCAAGAACTAGTACTCAAACATCATATGCTTGACCTGAACCTTATCAAACTCAAAATAATCATTAGGTTTCCTTCAAATTCTATCTCAATAGAGAAACATTAGGTTGCCTTCAAATCAACTCTCATCACATGACTTTCTTGTCACATCAGGCACACAAGCTCATACCTCATATACCACTCACCATGCATCTTTACCAGATGCACCTCAACATCATTGAAGACACTTCCAAACAAAATCCCCCTTTGTCATTTATGGTAAAACATTATTCAATCTGATCACTCTCATCTCCCCCAATCTAGTCAATCTCCCTTCTTGAACTTTCTCCCCCTTTGACATTAATGATAAAGGGTCATACATATTGCAACTTATGAAACTATGCCTTCTTGTAATAAAATATCAACACCCATAATATGAAGCATTATAACAAAATTATCCCACTTACTCCATGCATACTTAATTCAAATGAACTTAGATTATAAGATTACTTCTCAATATAGATCAAGCTCAATCAATCAACCTGAATATCTCCCCCTCAAACCAAACATTCACCATGTTTTTTCTAACTTGAATTTATCTCCATGAAGACTAATAAAGTCACTAATTTCCATAGAGTACCAAAAAAACACAATATTAGGAGATTCCCAGCTCTCCATGCTCTTACAAGACTAAATATCCTTCATTATCTTTTTAGGCTTGATTGGCACTATAGGCTTGACCTCTTCATCAACCATTTGATCATTAATATGAGCTAACAATATCCATTCCTGATTTGATTTCTTATCTAAAGTATGTTCTACCATAGGAAACAATCCATTTTAGATTGTATATTGATCATGACTAACCTTTACTATCTTTGGTTTCCACACATTGATCTGCCTTCTCTTTTGCACTCTAGGTGATTCAAACCTCTTATTTTGATTTGATGACGTTCTACTCTATTAGGGTAGCAACTTGAAATGTGTCCCACAACATAAAAAATATAGAAAACAACCTCATACATATCTCTTGACTGATGTGAACTATGATTCCTTCCATAGTCCCATGAGTACTCATTTTTGGAGGGTCTTCTACACTTAGTTATTCTATGACCAAACTGACTGCATACAAAATAGTAACCATTTAATGAATTATCATACCTCATAACATTAGGCTATTTGATAGGTCTTTTTATGTTGACCTTATTATCTTCAATAGCCTTCTCCTTGACTTGAGCTTCCACCTTTTGGTCTTCTTTAAAACCAAGACCTATCTTATCACTTGGAGACTTTTGAATACTCAAGATGCCATCTAGAGACTTAGTGCTATTTTCAAACTATACAAAGATATTAACCTTGATAGATGTTTGATCCAACTTAGTTTTCAATGATTTTACTTTAGTTTTATACCTAGTGCATTCTTCCTCTTGAATTTTTAAGATATAAATGACTATCTCCATTTGTGCTTCAATACAATTGATGATCTCATCATACTATTTAGATGTGTTACTTAATCTCTCCTTAAACAAACCAATATAATCTTAATAGTCCTTAAATAATGATCTTAGTTTGTGATTCTTTTTTCTTTGGAACTTCAACTCCTCTAGAGCACTTACCAATTCTACCTCAAGGTTAACTTTAGCTTCTTCTTCATCTAATTATACATCAACCATAAGGCATTTTCCATTTTAGGAATAATCATTATCTGATTCTATGGCCATGAATAAGGTTTAATTATTGTCATGTTCAAGTTCATTACTTCCATCATCACTATCAGATGTACTTGAGTCACTTACATTAGATGAGTTATTATCTTATTTGGTATAAAAAATTCTCTTGTTCTTGAATAACCCTTTCCTACCCTGATACTTCCCAAAATATTTCTATTCTTGTTAGGATTATATACTTTCCTATCATCTCCATGATTCTCATCAAGTTCTTCATCATGCTCAATCTTACCCTTGTTAGGGCACTTAGATGTAAAGTGACCAATATTACCATAGTTAAAACATTTAAAGGGCAAATTTCCATTGTACTTATTAAATTTAAACCTCAATTTCTTGGCAAACCTAGCTATGAGTTCATCATCATTAACATCTTAACATACCTCATCCTTGACCCTCTTAGATTTTTACTTCTCAACTTTGAAAGTTTCTTCCTTATTGGGAGGTCTTCTTTCATTTATTCTCATCTCATAGGCAGTCAAGATGCCATGAAGCCTATCCATTTCAAGCTTGTTCAAATATTACATCTCTTCTACTATAAACATCTTAAATCAAACTTAGGAGTTAGTGATATTAATACATTTTGAATAACTATAGACTCTTTCACTTCTTCTCCCAATACTCTAATGACATTGACAACTTCATCAACCTTTAATAGGTAAGATGTAATTATTTCATCTTCACTCATATTTAGACTTAAAAACTATCTTTAGTGGGTCTACAACTTATCCATATTCACCTTAGTGTCTACTTCATATATAATCTTCAATTTATCCCATATCTCTTTGGTTGATACACAATGCATCACCTTCACAAGCTCTACCTTTGATAAGACATAAAGAGTGACATTCATTACCTTGGAGTTATTTTCACTGGCCTTCTTACTTGCTACATCAGTTGGTGGAATAGGAGGAACAACCACCCATAAATAACTTCCAAATACCATGAAATTGAGACATCAAATATATATTCATCTTGATGTTCTAGAATTCATAATTAGGTCCATTGATTAATGTAACCTTATTAGTGGATAAACCACCTTGAGCTTTTTGACTAGCCATCCTTACTTCTAAAATCTCCTTTAGGATATTAGGCCTAATTAAAAGGACCTAATTTGATACCAAATTTTGGAATCAAAATTATTGAGAGGGGGGATGAATCAATCTTCAAAAACGTTCTTATCAATTTCACTTAAGCAATCATAGACCATTCAAACAAGCATATAGATCTAACATGCATAAACACCTATCCACATAAGCATGAAACATAAGAACACATCACATAGGTGGGAAAACCTCAAGGAGAAGAAAAATCATTGATATTTTTAAATGGACTATACTCTTATAATACAAACACCAAATTTAGTGAAGTAACCACTTCACATTGAAAACCAACCCCAATTAGCTAAGCACCAACTCAACTAGGATTTAGCAAGCACCAACTTGAAATGAGGTACCAACCCATTAGATGACTCAAAACCAACTCATCCTCCTAATTAATTTGATAAAATTTATAACACCTTGTTATTTGAATAACTGATGATGATAACCTCTTTATCTCTTCACACTCTTTTACCCTCTCAAACTATCTTCTAGGCTCCTTCACTCAATTAGGTCTCTTCAATATTGACAAGGTCATGTGACCTTGATACTTATACATATAAATATCATAAAATATTTATCATAGATCCTATATACTCCTATGATGGTATAAAATACCTTATTATACTCACTAAAGTACTATTTATTCACTTACACTCTTCACATACTAATAGGCCTAAAACTACCTTGTATATACATAAGTCTCTTATTCATATCCTACTTAGGTTGGAAAAAAAACCTTACCCTCTTAGGTAAAACATGTGATATATCTTATGACATATAATAAACATTAATAAAATGTCATTTTAGTCCCTTTAGGTCTGACATACCTTAATTAGGCCTTATTTCATCTTTAGGTCTCATGGAGACCTAATCCCATTAGGTCTCTACTTTAGGACACGTTACACTTTGACTTAATTAGAACATATTCAAACGAATAACATGGTAGGATAATATAATATTAAATTAAAATAAACCATTGATAATATCATATATTCTCCATAACACCTTTTATCTTAAACCACCACTTGAAGCATGCCATTAGTATTGTTCACAATTAGCCTTGTACATACCCAAAAAGTCTGTCTTGAAATACTAAAGATAAAACACCAATTATCTAAAAAAATATAAATAAAAATTAAATCTATATATATATATATATATATATATATATAAGCTATATGACCTCATGGTTATCACCATATTCTTTATACTTCATAACTTAGAGCATAAGTACTCAAATCCTTCTCTACAAGTAGCCCACTCAGAACTGTCAACTAGCCTCAAAACACCTTCATGGAAACTTGAACATATGACACATAAAATAACATAATAAATAAATTAAAATGAATTAAAATGATCATAAAAAATACTTATAAAAATATTCAATAAATATATCATAATCTTTAATGTTAATTATTGGTCTTGCAGACCAATTTGTTAACCTTCTATCTCATATACCTCATTTAATTAGATAGGCCATTTTGGATACAAAATTCACCAAAAATAAATAATTATCAAACCTTTAAAAAAGAATTATTAGTAATTTAAATTCACAAAAATCAACATCATATGAATTAGACACATCAAATCATGGCATAGAGCCTCAAACTCATCACTGTAACTTGCTCATCGAGAACTCCCTGTTTACCTTCAAATATAGTCATGGTGATAATGACCTTCAACCACTTGTATGACCATTTAAATAGACTCCTGATTAATTTGGATGATATTATGAGATAATTATACCATTATAAGATATAAATATAGTATGTTCAAATGGAAATATTGGTCTTGCAAACCAATCTCATAGTCTTGTACCTCATTGTCTCATCTGAGCCAGATAGGTCAACTTAAGAGAAACATTTTCATCATATCCAATATTCTAAGAAAATTATATATAAAATTAAAATTTATTACAAGTATTTAATAATTTATCCATTCACTTGGATTCATCCTTATTCCATGATAACACATCCCTAATCATCTTCTCACTTCTGCCTAGATTTCTTAGTGTTTGCACCATTAGGCATGTTAGAGATAGGTTGTTTTGGATGAAAAGTTTAGCACACATAAGGAATATAAATTATATATAAAAAAATATGGATAAAAAATAAAATTCTCCAAATTTTTCCTCCATCTATTTAACAACTTTGACTTGGTTAAATCTGATTGCTATAATAAATCTTCAAAAAACTATCACTTTCCTATAGGTTCTACTCATACACCTAACAAAAAAATCACATCTTGAAGTGCCTGGTAGGGTTTAATACAACCTAAAATCACTTATATACCCATACCAATCCATTATTATTACTTTATAATAACTTATTTCATATTAGGTCACTATTAGGGTCCTTTGAGGGTTTAATCCATCTTCCACTGTTAGCAATCATTCATAAAGCTTAGCCCCTCATTAAAAAAAATAATGCCTATAAATTTGAGATAGGAAATTTAACCATATACCATGAATATTATATATTCTCATTCAAAGGTTACACATGCCAATGAACACTTGAAAGTCCTCGAACTTGCATGCCTTCATTTTATGCACTTGAAAGACCTCAAAACCAATTTTTATGAATTTTATTAAATACCATGACTTAAAAATTTGTAAAAATGATTTAAAAAACATATCATACCTCTAAAAACACTCACTTATCCATAATATCCTTGAAATCATAACCTCATACCCCATTAGGCCATAATCTCTCTCTTTGTTCTCTTAGACCTTGACCTATAAACTATATTAGGCCTAAAAGCTATCCTTAAAACTTATTTCCATGATCTCTCCACATAATTATAAAATTAAATAAACATTTATAGTTATCAAACACTACTTTAAATCCTTCATATGTCTTGAAAACACCTCATAATACCTCATTAGGTCAAGTAGGGTCTAGAACTACTCTAGTTGCAGACTTGAACTTAAGGTCTTACCCTTGTAGGCTCACCTTGAAACTCTCCCGAGTCATGTAATGCCTCATATGCATGATAAAGAAACCTCATAAAAATTATTATTCCTCATATGATCCATTTTAGGTCTTAAAACCATCTCTAACCTATAGGTGTTCATGTTTTTAGGCTTATTCTCACCAATGGTTCACCTTATGAAATTGTAGGTACCTAGAGTCAATTGTTGGTGACCTTTTTTTAAGAAAATACACACTAATATGTGATATTATATGTAAATACCTCACACTTAAACCATATTTAATGTCCTTTAAACTCCCATTGTCATTCTCACTTCAATAAGGTCACTTGTCATGGCTCAAGTCTACCTTCTACTCAATAGTTTCACCATTGATTTTCTATATCAAATGTTTTAATACCTTTATATATATATATATATATCTTCAAACTCTTCAATCAAAACCTTTAGGCCTCTATAAGATCCACTTATAGGTTCACATGTAATATACAGGGTAGTGAATTTGGAATAGAGACACTATGCAGGTATACAATCAGTCCTAGACCCTATACCAAATCAAATGGATATTTTAAACCTTGAAATATGTTTAATAAGTAAAATTTATTATTTAAACATGCTTAGATTCCTTTAGGGAACTTGTAGATGCACATCAATGTTACAAGCCTATGTATATAGTTTGAATTAGTTATCACAGTCTATCTTATGTCATTTGAGAGCTCAATTTGATTCCTCAAGTTTTAATAATGTGTTCAACCTCTTGAGAATATTCATTTACTCTCCATGACTATGCTCATATCCTCTATTCATCTTTCTATATATGGATACTTGTAATAACTAACTTTATGTTATGTTTTTTGACTATAAATCCATGGATGCTAACCATTGAGACTGAGATTTTTAGGGAGGGAGATTAACATGTCATAAAAAACATGAAATAAAACATATCAAATTGATTGGAAACCATTGTATCAATAATGAACTCTAAACATGTTGAAATATTCTTACAACTTAGTAATGGTGATCTTATTTTACAACATGATTTATTTGGCTCATCCACTCACCTCCAAATGTGAAACCAAAGATGGAAATCATGAGAGAAAGAAGTCCATGTTTTTTGGAAGCAATTTCAACAAGTGGTTTGTATGGAATAGCTCAAATAAGAATAAAATCTATAGGGTGTGGGGATTATCAATAAAAATGAGACAATCAAATTATTAATAATGGTTCATGAAGCATGGGAACCAATCTATGCATGAACATTCCACATGTGCCACACTCCTCTATAGGATGTACAACTACCAAAACCTCCTCCTTTTCAATTATTTTTTTATTTTAGTTAAAACCTACAAGTTTCTTAGTTAGTATTGAAATGACTAATAGGATCTAAAATATTGGATGTTGAAATAGAGTTAAGAACACTTATCCACTTGAGAAAATCATAAAACCTTCATTAATGACTCTAAAATGACCCCTAAGTGACATGAAATGAATTAAGACTAGATTTGACTATGACCAAAATTAATAGCACATTAAATGACATTAAATGGACTATGACACACCCTATTAAATATTAATATACCCATATATAAGTCTTTTACTATAGGGGCTTGACATATTTTGACTTGTGGTTAAAATATTCAGCATTTTTGGTGATTTTTTAGGGGTGATATGCTTGCTATGCCAAGACTAGTAGCCTAATCATGTCCATTGCGACATGGAGTCACCTATGTATGAGTTTGACACTCAATTTTCCCTTGAAACCACACCAAACACAAAGACATAGAAAATAAGACACACCAAAGGAAATAAAAATGTGTTCTCAAGAACTGTTATGTAACACACACACAACTGAAACAAAAACACACACACTTAACCTAGTATTAAAAAAACCTCACTCTTGAGGTGAAAATCATCTAAGCATTCTTCATCTAGGGTAAAAGATGGTTCGTCTTTCATCTTTATCACTCCATGAAATCAAATTTTCATGTGAAGCATGTTCATCATCAACCACTTGAATATGTAGATGGTCAAGAAGCTTACCACATTTATGTCTTCTTAGGATTTCAAGTGGACTACTTTGGGATTTCATGAATGCTCTTTCTTACTCTCTAAGAACCTTGTTTGGAGCTGAAAATTTCTTGATCTCTATCATATCTGATCTTCATTTATAAAATTGAAAATTTGGAAGTATGACATATGACTCAGCCTTACCTTCATCTTGGGCATGATGTACTCGATACATAGAATCATCAAGCCTGCTCTCCTTTTTTTCCATCACACTTGGAAATGACTCAGCAGTAGGATGAGGTGTTAGTTGTTCCTTAAACACAAATACTTCTACTTTGACTTCATTAGGCCTCTCTATGAATTCAAGTTATTTGATAATAGATTGATGTTCATCTTCATTTATAACATGACACTCTTTTCCATGCTTGGTGAGTCACTCAATAAATTTATCATTAGGATTATAAATAAACTTGACATTAGATATTCAATCTTTTGGAGGAGGAGTCTTACCTAGATTGTAAAAATTCTTGGCATATTGTATTAAACCTCTACCATAGGTCATCTTCCTTATGAATGTCATGATCAAGGGCAACCTCATAAATTGTAGGCATAAAGGCACTATCCTTCTCATCATGGTGATCTATTATTATTTTCAATCTATCATCATCATATACATGAATTAAGTAGTTACTCTTAGTATATTATGAGAAATAATGTTTAACACTTATCTTAGCTTTCTCAAATGCTTCTTCATGGATGATATAGGTGTCAAGGTCAGTTTTCTCAAATTATGCATATGGATCATGTTCATAAGCATCTACACCATACTCATCTAGAAATAAGTCCACTATACTTTCAATCTTGGAAGAAGCACAATCATCCACATTAGATTCATCTTTCTCAATGATAACATAATTTAAGTTAGAGCTTGTTTAAACATAGGGCTCAATGTGAAACCTTGTAAGTGGTTGAGTTATTATAGTCACCTTTATTTCATATCTTGTCCTAAAGGCTAGGAAGGACCAATTAGCTAAGAGTTATCCTCCTATCTTAGATATAAAATCTCTTGAAAGTCAAATTGTAAAATGAGCAAGCAAGTCCACAATAATTATGTCTTAGAGGATAGGGAAACAATGATAGTCATGGAGAAAAACCTTCAAACCTTTGATTAATTATATTTTCTTATCAGGTGTACCATCTAACTAAATCACTCCTTTGGTATGTGGTTCATACTTTAGGCCCAATTTTTTAGCTATAACTTTGGGCATCATTGATGCAGAGGCTCCACTATATACTATTTAGTTATAAACTAGTTTATCACCCACTATGAGAGTGAGGTAGAAATGTGGAGGCTTCTTAGCTCTGATAGATGGTTTCAAAATGTTTTTAGGGGCATTGGTAAGAGATACATGACCATGAATTTATTGTGAAGGACTAACATGGATGATAGACAACTATTTTTGCAAGAACACTTTTTGGCCAGACATATGAAGGACATGCCAAAGGGAAATGGATACCTTGACACTTTTTAATGAATCCACTATGATTAGGGAAATAGTGATTACCTTTTATTGAGTCCTTGGAGGTGAATAAGTGATTGTAACTTTAGGAATTAAGGCACCTTGAGTATAACTTTCCATATTTTGATTTGGAGAAGGTGCATGAATGTAAGGGACTACCATGCTTGCATCCATGCCTTACTACCTTAGAGGAGGGTTATATTAAATTCTAGGCACACCACTAGCATCCCCTAGATACTTCCTCTTGGATATTGAATTTTTTTCAATATAATGTCATTGATTAAACATATAGATATCTTCAACTAAGAATTTAGTGAAGATTTCCCCTTGAGGCTGTCAACCTTCACTTATTTGCATTACGACTTCATCTTCAGATGATATTAGAGGAGTGAATCCTCCTTTATAAACTAAATCTTGATCTCTACCTTCATTATCATCCATAAATTAACCTTTTTACCACTCTTCTCCTTGAACCAATTTTCTATGCACAAGTACCATCTCTCTTGTGTTGGATGTAGAATTAAGATTATACACATTGGTAAGCCTATTGAAATTAGGCTTCCTTTGACCTCTTCCCCTTCCTTTTTATTGACCATATTGGTGCTAATAGGGATAATAATTTTTATGGGAACCTTGTTGCATATTTTCTTGCCTATTTTGATCCTCTAAAGCTTGGTATCTTGCCTCAAAGAAGTTGGACCTTGCCTACCAATCAATGGCATCTTCTACCTTCCTAGGAGTAGAATTTGACTTAGCATTTACATTAGGAGATAGAGACATAAACACTTCTAGATGAAAATTTCCTACATGAATGAGGCCATTCTTAGTTGTAATGGCAAGTTCATATGCTTCAGGAAGAGTGAAACCACCCATGGATTTTAGCATGATAGCAATATTAGTACCAATGGCTCTAAAGTATGTAAGAAAAACAAAGCTAGTAGGTGGTCTCATGGGATGGGTTAAAATATGAAAAGTATTTTAGAACCTCATTGAATTTATGCATTATTTCTTTGGGGTATCTTTGGATCACATTAAGTTGATGCATAAGTGAAGTGTGGTTACTCTCATATTCAAATCTTGAAGTTATCAACACTACAAAGTCATCCCATGTTGTAATGCAACCATTAGGAAAATTCCTATACGAATAAAGTGTTTTCCCTCTAAGGGACATGGAAATGAGTCTAATGGAAATATTTACCTTAGTGACATTGTGAAAACTAAAAAAATTAGAGATATCCCTGATGTGTTCACTAGGTGTGACATGACCTTCACCATTGAATGTAGGAACCATCTTTATATCATTAGGAGGAATGTCATCATAGGTATCAAGATGGATTGGATTATGAGTATTAAAGGTAGGAAAGGCATGTTTTATTCAAGATATTCTTCACTCTCTTGATCTTCTTGGATATTAAAGTCTTGTTTCTCTTCAAAGGGCAGAATAGGCTGAGGGTGCTCAACTTCAAGAGGAATTTTAGGTTGAATAGATGAATTGATAGGATTGAAAACTCTAGTATAATATGACATATTAAGGACCATTAAGAATGAGATAAAATATATGACAAAATAATGGTCTATAACTAGATTTTACCTTGAATGGAGTTGTCAAATGTTGAGTAGTACACCGATATGAAGTTGATGTTGTCAAGACTAGAATTCACCTTAACAAGTTATCTTTAGGACAATGGGTCCCATCAGGCATGAAAAAAATATTTTCACCAAATATTTCACCCTAGAGGATTTTTTTAAATCCTAATATAGATTTTGGAAACATTTTAATACTTCTAGGCATGCGGGCTTACCTATAGTATAAGTAGACCTCTAGGTTTAAGGGCTAGCTCCCTGAATTTGTTTTGAAGTGATTATCACCTATACTAATTACTTGTGGGAAAAGGCACAAAAATATGAATGAAATAAAACCAATATAAAGGGGTGATACACCATGAAGATATACCCTATGTTATCATACTTCTTTCATTAAGAAATAAGACCTACAAACTAGCTTCAAAGTTCTAAGATGTTCTAACATAAGTAATTCAATATAAAGGTGATATGCATGAGACAAATCAAGGTAAGTAGACTAGAGATTATATTTATAAATATAAGGACACTTGTACACTTGAAGGGAACTAAACACACTAGCTATATTCTATATGACCTATTAGAATGAGAACTCTTTGTACTAGACATTAGAAAATAAGGAAAAGTAAGGATAAAATCACTTGACTTCACCATTCATCACTTTTCACACTTAGAAAAAATGTTTATGAAATAAAAACCATATTTATTTTATTATTAAAAGGCAAATTAAAATATCAAACCATAAGGGATTTGCCATACATGGTGTGGAATTATCAAATGAGACAAAATGGCTAGTACTTATAGAATATGAAAAAAGAGGGAGAAGAATGAAGTCCAAGAGTCACAAGAATATGTGTCAAGCTGAGAGGAGTTAAATATATAGGAGTATGAATTATGAGACATAACATGCAAGGTATATGTGGATAAATTTCCCTCAAGGGCATGTAACTCCTCAAATTTGGCATAGAGGTCTCTTATTAGGCTTTTTGAAATTGCCCTTATCATTTGACCTTCTATGAGTGATCCAAAATAGACTAATAATAGATAACATATTTGAAATATGAAGAGGGGGTTATAAATAAGATCCAACATGAATTTTATGTGTCCCTAATCATTAATATTATTCTAGCTAAGTGTTCTCATTACCTACAGTCATAATCACCCTTCTTTTACTCATCCTTTACGCTTGGCACTAAATTGTGCTTCAATTTCTCAAAATATTCCATATAGAGGATGATGTGAAAATTTTCAAGAGCCCTCCTACCCTTAGATTAATTAGGAAAACCTTAAAAGTATTCCTAATTAAAGCTATCACCTTCTCATTAGGTGATCACTCCTCATTCACTATGCTATTCTAGATTGGTAGAAGTGGAGGTGTTAGCATAGATACTTTTGAACTATTTTGAAATAAAAAATTGAAATTATGAGTTAAATTAGGTTCCATACTATCTCCCAAAGTGATATTCACCTTTTTAAATCCTTTTGTACCTAAAAAACATCAAAATATGTTAGTAAAATCCATTTTGCACCCTATCTATATAAGTAGGGTAGAAGCCAACTCGATGAAAAGGATCCCTGAGGAGTCCTCTAAAATTTTCAATTATCTCCCTAACCAAACTATCTCATCTATATGCCTTTCCTTCTTTATCTTTCCCATCGGGTCCTTATCAAGGGGTTTAGAGGGGTTTTAAGTAGTTTTCACCATGAAGGATTGTTCATAAAAGTTTGATGTTATAACCTTGAAAAAATTCCACTAGATACTTATTTTAGACCTCTTAAACTTATCTTATCTCTTTAGGTTCCCATTCTAAGCCTCCGTACAGGTGTGAGCTTCCAAAGTTACCTTCTCAAGTTTTCCTTTGCATTCTACATACCCTGTTAGGTTTCTAGGCCAAGAAATGACTTTCTTATGTCTTTATCTACATGTTAAAGGTTCAAAAACAACTTATATATGCCTATATAGGTTATATAATGTATTATAATTCTTATCTAACCCTAGAAGTGATATTTGACTTCCTTTAGGCATTAGGCCTAGTCTAAGCCTAGTGGACTTTGACGTAATTTGTTACCCACAACCACCTCTGAGTAGTTTCAAAAGGTTAAAAGGCCTCATATAGGTTTTTTAATGTCTAATAAAACTCCATACATCCTTATTTAATGTATCCATTAGTCTTGAAGTCATCTTATTATCATGTTCTTAATAAACCTACAGGTTTTTCATCTTGGGAGTGCCCTCTATCTAAGACAAAATAGAGGGCACTTACCCTATTACCTTAAACAAAATAATGATATAAAGGGATTATTAAAGTTATGGGGACATTATAAACTTAATTTTAGGTTTGGATCACATAAATAGGTTTTCCAATTCCTTAAAACCCTCAAGGTAGACTTTTGTAGTGTTCACTGTGTGTAGGGTTTATATTCTGACAATAGGTTACATGTTTAAAACTAGATCCTGCCCTATTTCCATGTGATGAGTATAATGTGAAGTGTGTATTAATACTATGAGGATCCATTCAAACATATATAAAACTTCAACCTTTTCCAAAATCTCAATTCAAAACTTTCTATTGACAAAGTTAATAGACTATGACTGTATTATGTGTTTCTTACTCAAGAAACTAGTATACACCTTATATACCATGATCAAAATCTCCTTGAAGTAATTAATAACTTATTAAAATAATTTGGACTTATTCTCATCATAAACATACTAGGCCAACTTCAAGACAATCATTTTTAGAGCACTATTATACTACAATCGATTGTAGTTGACCATTCTTGGAGCACAAGATGTCCTATAGGTGCATATGCAGGCTTTGAAAACTATGATATACCTCATAAGATCTATTTGAGTTATTATAAACATCTATAACTTATAATTTTTCATGTTTTTAGGCTTCTTCTCACCAATGGTTCACCTTATGAGATTGTAGGTACCTATCGTCGACTATAGGTGACCTTTTTGGAAGTAAAGACACACCTAGAGGTGATAGTATAGGTCAAGACATCACACTTTAACCTTGATTTATTTTAAACTCCCATTGTCATTATCAATTTAATAAGTTCAATTTTCATGGTGATATGCTTTATTATACTACCTTGGATTGTAAGGTCACTTGAAGTTGAACATACTACAGAGAACACTAACCTTTTAAAGTGAAGAATTGCATGATTTTGAAACCTTATACCATCATCCTTCTTTAACAAAAATCCATGTTACTTTGAAAGGTATCTCCCATATGATATTAATTCATGATAGAGTCATTTAGTCTTGTCTATACCTCCTATTATGATAGTATGAAAGTATCAAAACAAGGCAACATCTCTATTTTGGACTTTTTAAGGTAACTTGTCCTTTAACTCATTTCCTCCTCATATGGACATGGCTCAAGTTTGCCTGCCACTCAATATTCTCACCATTGATTATAATGTTATATAAAATGTTTTAATACCTAAAGGAAGATATCAAACATGTTCAAACTCTTCATTCAATACTTTTAGGCCTCTATAGAAGCCACCTGTGGGTGAAACATGCAATATATAGGGCAGTGAATATGGAATAGAGACACTATATAGGCATACAATCAGTCATAGAACCTATACCAACTCAAATGGATATTTTAAACATTCAAATATGTTGAAAAATTAAAATTCCTCATTTTAATGTGCTTAGCTTCCTTTAGGGCACTTGTAGATGCACAATAATGTTGTAGGCATGTATATGGAGTTTGAATTAGTTATCATAGTCTATCCTATGCCATTTGAGAGAATTTTTTTAATCTATCATGTTTAAATAATTTGTTTAACCTCTTGATAATATTCATTTACTTTCCATTACTATTCTCAGAGCCTCCATTCATCTAACTATATATGGATACTTATAAGAATTAACTGTGTTATGTTCTTTGATTGCAACTCCATGGATGCTAACCATTGAGACTTAGATTTTCAAGGAAGGAGATTAAAATTTTATAAAAAAAATGAAATAAAACATATAACATTTATTGGAAACCATTATATGAACAAGGACCTCTGCACATGGTGAAATATGCCTGCAACTTAACAATGGTGATCTCATCTTGTAACCTAATTTGTTTGGCTCATCCACTCACCTCCAAATGTAAAAAAAAAGATGTAAATCATGATATAAATAATTCCACATATTATGTAATTAATTTAAACAAGTGATTTATATATACCATCTCAAACAAGAAGAAAAATTATAGGGTGTGGGGATTAGAAAGTAAAATGAGATAATCAACTTCTTAAGAATAGTTTATGAAGTAATGAAAACCAATATATAGAATAATTCCATGAAATTTAAGTGTAATAATTTTAATAACACCCCTAAATATCATTTGACTTGAAACCTCTTCTACTGGTCGTACCAAGAACAAACTTGTTGACTAGTTTTGCATGTCTAGTGGAGTGATGGAGAAGTGAAATGGTTTTTAGTAATTTTTGAGACTTATAAAGTAGATAAAAAATGTAAATTTAGTCATATAATATAAATGGTCATTACATAATATTTCCACATGTGCCACACTCCTCTATAGGTTGTACAACTACCAAAACCTCCTCCTTTATGACTATTTTCTTGATTTCAGTTAGGAACCTGCAAGTTTTTAAGTTAGTACTAACATGATTGATAAGATATTAAATAATGGAAATTTTAATAGAGTTATGAATACTTTTCAAATTGAGAAAATTGTATAACCTTCATTAATGACTCTAAAATGACCTCCTAGTGACATGAAATGACTTAGGACTAGATTTGACTATGACCAAGATTAATAACACATTAAATGAAATCAAATGGACTATGAAACACCATATTATATATTAATATACCCATATACAAGTTTTTTACTATAGGGTGTTGACCTATTTTGACTTGTGGTTAAAATAGTCATTGACACTAGGCACTCTGATCATTATATTAGAAGGTGAAAGGAGAGGATAAAGATGAGGGAAGGTCCCAAGAGTTGGATGAATGATTATTAAAGAACAAAAAATGAGACGATGATAATTAGGGTAGGTTCCTATGGTGATGGTCTAGTTGGTATAGGGGTCACCGATTGGAGATCAACAATAATAGTAGAAAAAAATAGTGGCTACATGAGGAGGGGAACATGTAGTGTCTGTAGGAGATGGAGAGAAATATCCTATAGGGGATGATCTAGATTATAAGGAGGAAGAAGAGGCAGAGATGAGATATAATGAGGATTCTAACCTTGAATCACATGAGAGGGATCCATGGAAGTCAAATAATTATTTTTGAGATATTTTTCTTTAATTCAATTAGCTAATTTGTTTTATTTATTTATTCTTATATTCTATGAATTGATTCTAATTTATGTGCATGTGTTTCATTTTTTTTTGAATTTTCAAAAAAAATAATCATGCTTTCCCTAGCGGTGTGGAGAAGATTTAAAAAAAATATGATGTATCTAAACCATTTTCACACACACACAAGACCCGTTTTTAGCTTTAAATATATTTATATTATCTTATTTAGTTATTATAATGTTTTATTATAAATTTATGCACTATAGATAGCTATAAATTTAATGAAATTCTATGTATATCTTATTATGATAAATTGTTATGGATGTGATTATATTTTCATGTTATAATTTTTTTAATGAAAATGTAACATGTGATGGTTTGTAAAATATGAATGTGTTAATAGATATTTTTTATTCAATGATCAAAATGGTTCATCCACATGACAAGTGATGCTCAATTTTAAGTAGTGAATGGAGGGAGAATAAGATATGTATAATGGTGACAAGATAAAATATACTCATCAAAAAATTCACAAGGAATAATAGGTTAAACACAATCCCCATAGGATGGAAGATGATTCTACTTCATGTTAGGCTTATAGTTTTATAATATTCATCTAGACTTATATTAATATATAGACAACCAAGGAAATATATGTAAAATGGAGGGTTCTCATTTTAGCATGGGCAAGTGAGAAATTTTTTTGGGAATTTATTATAGTTTTTTTGGCACTTTCAATTTTTATTTGCTTTTTATTTTTAATTTATTTTGTGATCCCATACACTTAACCTCACATGACTAGGAATACACATGGATTCATCATCAAAGACTAAACATAGGTGAGTAGGAGTATCTCCCCCAATCGTAAACCCGCATAGCTAGTGAGATGGGAGGGATCATCACCAAGGATCTATAAAGGATAAGAGATTCATAATTTATTATTAATTTTATAGACTTGACTTTGTATAGTGCCCTATTTATTTAGGAAAGATTTCATTATTAATAATTGGCCCCATGCAACTAATAATAATCAAGGTCTCATCACCAAAGAAAAATGTAGATGAATAAGATTACCTAGATAGATCATGCCAATGTTTTTCTTAGTGGGAGCCAAAAAGGAATTATGTCATGGACAATTTTCTATACTATGTTTTAAATTATTTAAGATTTCAATAAGGTATATGGGAATAAGGTGTATAATACCTATAATAAATAAGTAAAAATTATCATTTTATGCTACTTTTGAGAGTACTTTTATAAAATGGAAAAAGGGTAGTGGGAAAAGATGGTATGATATGTTACACTAAAGGTTATTGTTGATGTATACTTTATGCACACAAAATATTATTATGGGATAGACCATCTTATTTTAGGATTGGTTAGGATTCACTCCAAGACATGCATTGAGGGTATTAGATTTGTAAATAACCACATGGTGGAATAATGGTGAACACAATGGTTATTTACCTCAAATGGTTTAGTTATGAATGTTGTCAAATGTCTAACATAAATTTCTAATATCTAACCTAAATTGGATGGATATATCTAAGCTAAGGTGGATCTCATCAAAAAAATGCAAAAAAGAGGGAAGGGTAGGTCAAAAAAGAGAGGATCTATAATTCAACTGAATATTATACCCTTCCAAGATGACTAACTATAATAATATTGGGCACCTATCATTTACTAATGTCTGATGTAAGATTGTTTCCAAAACATATCACAAAAAACATGGTGAAGAGTATGAGGAATCAATTTTAATATAATATAATGATCATAACCAAATAAATTGATAGTATTGAATGGATAATCATAATCAATCTACTAACAAGGTAAAACTATGACCTAGAATCAAAATACCAATAAGACTAATGCACAATTATATCCAATCATTAAAATAAAGCATATTCATAAGACTTCATAAAGTATGTCAACTTAATGAAACAAATTTAAGTAAACACTAAAATCTGGAAGAGAAAGCACATTAAACAAACTCAAAAAATAATTGTAGAAACACTCTTTGCTTGCATTAGTTGCCAAATTTCTTCTTAAATTGACAATGAATGTGGCTCAAACATATATATATTTGGATGGGCACTGCCTCATATTCAAATATTGTTACATATTTTAAAGATATATAATAATACTAGCTTTTATTTTAGCATGCCAACTCTGCATGGTTACAAGATTTAAAATAAATAAGTCTTAATTTGGCTTCACACTTTGCATGTACAAAGAGGCCAAGAAAAGATATAAATAATAGACCAAAATTATACCCAAGAGATCACTTTACAAATCCTGAGTAGCACTTTTACTGACATCTAGGATCAAAATAGTCAAACCACTAGTTGAAACCATTTGTCTAGTTGGAATAGAAATAAGGGTTCTGACATAGTGGGAAATGTAATAAATGAATTATTATTTGGTAATAAAGCACTTTTAGTTGACCTTGATTCAACTGCATCTAAAGTATATAACTATATATGCATTGGAGCTAGAGATATAGTTTTTTATGATGCTTGATCCCCCTATTTAAGTGGCTAACATTATTTTTTATCTACATTCTCATGATCTTTTCTTTTCTTCTATGTAGTACTACATGCTTCAAAATATAAATCTATGACCCAAATTGATGATTATAATTTTTAACAATACCTAGATCCTACCAATCAATTTATTATGCAAGCTCAATAAATTCCTAAGTATTAATACAATGAACTTATTTGGGATACTTTTTATTTATCAAATGTGATCAGTTGAATAACTTGGTCACTACCACCAAAAGTTGTATTGTCAAACTTCACTTTGAAATTACTAACAATAATTTGGGTTTGATTATCAAATAATGGATTGGTTACCACTTACCCCAATGGTGTATATATGTTAAACATATACATATTTCCAAGTATATCTATTATTTTATGTTCTTGGCTCATCAAAATTTTAACTGATTATTGCATGTATTGATGCCATTCCATTAGATGAATCCTCTTATTATTCACATAATTTTGGACCAATGTTATATTAGGAAGTTACAATAGGTTAAGGTCTAAAAAAAAATCCTTATTATCTTATAAATAAAATGTAGCTTTTCATCCAATCTTTTCAAAGAGTCATAAAATTACCACATTTTCCCATGTTGATTGATATTCTACTCTTGCTTTGTGTGTGGAGTACACAAAATCAAAAAGTGTCTTGGCTGAGATCTACACATTATCCAATATATCATGTGGGGGCTTTATTCTACACTATGAATATAGTCGCTTATTGGTATGTTTCAAACCATGAATTTTTTTATTCAATGCTCCCTTAGTGGCATCGACCATGGAGATTGGATCTTTTTGAATTTCATTATCTTCTTCATGAAGAGTTTTCCTTTTCTTGGTTAATGAGAGGAGTTCTTCTTCTCTTATGAAATCATTTTATTTCCCTCCACTTGACATTGTTATTTTCCCAACCATTTTAAGATTATTAGAAGCCTCATTAAACTCTATAGTAAGTTTGGGATCTTAAATAATGACCAATATTTGTCTATATAATTACTCATCTTGCATATGTTGTATCCATGGAGCTATCACAAGGAGGTCTTGAGAGGGGGTCTAACCATAAGATGAATGGTAAGTGAGTATGTGTTCTATGGAGGTATCATTAGGGTTTAGGGATAAAGTGGATGAGATTAACTCAGTGATGTGGAAGTCGAGGGTGCAATAAATAGTGGATTGATCATTTTATCCATAAAGATCTTGATTTGAAGGGGAGTCTTGATGACATGCTCTTTGACATTTGTAAACTCATAGAATGTGATCATATGTGACTCTTTTTGAATTTTTTTAGTCATTGAAAACCCCAATTGAGTGGAAGTGTGTGTTTTTAATGGATATGTGGAAAAAATGCATTGAGACACTAAATCTTTAAAATGTGGACTGACGACTACAATATATTTATGCTAGTTGAAAAAAAATAGGTTATGTAATGAAATCATGCATTAGACTTTATAAAAATGGTGTAATTGGTGTACATTTATACTCATGGTGTTTATAGTAGTAGTTATATTAAACAAATAATCCAATGAATAACCTATAATATCAGAAATACTATGCAAAGTGTTAAAAAATTCCATTTAGTCTAATGAATTTCTAGTAGTTAAAGTAACAATGGGAGGGACAACTAAAGTGGTTGAAGGAACATTATGAATAGTATCTAAAAAACTAAAATAATAGAAATAGTTGTAGGAATAGAAATATCTTCTCTACTTTATTATTTGGTGACAACATGATCCATATCCTTTGTAATTGTAGTAGCTTGCTCCACATCATGAATGTGAGGACTTTGGTTATGAGTTCCATAGATTACTTGTATAGGGGCCCTTTGAAAAACATCAAATGACATATATTATACCAAGTATTCTTCATAGTTTTCTTCTTTTGTAGATTCATCTAGATAAACCTCACCTAAGTCCTCCCCAATAGACTCACCACTATGTCTAAATAGGTAAGACCCAATGATGCCCCTAAATATTGAATGGCCTCTCTTTTTTGTGTGTAACCTTGGGAGCTTTCAGAGTGGTAGGAAAGTCAAATTTTATTGATATTACATAGGAGGGCTTATTATAATTTTCACTGGAGTAGGAGAAGGTGAATAAATCTCCACTAGTGCTTGATATAGTTAGACTATGACAACTGTAGGTGAAAACACAAAAGTGACGTTAGTAACTAAGGATGTCTCGATGTCTATAGAAAGAGTCTATTGCTTTGTATCATTTAGATTTGGGGGATCCTTGCCTTTAGTTTCTCTTCAATCTCTTTTGGATCCTCCTCCTTATAAGGTTGTTTTATTACTTATGTGGATATTTCTACCTCCTCTTGATTTATTCTAATTACATCATCCTTTATAATGGAATGATCATATTAAATCTTGAGTAATCTTCCTAGACATGTTTGTACCTCTCATTTTTATATACACTTGGGAAGCATCATCATCATTCATAAATATATAATCATAACCATATTATTTATAGACATAATTATATTTAAATCTACCTTGGAAATTATTTATGTGTTAAAAGACCACCCCTTTAGGGTTCTAAAAACTGAACTTAGCCAATTTAAAATGAAAAGAGATCATGTGATGAGAGATATTTGATATATGTCCCAAATTTTAGAATTATTTTATTCCTAACTTGAGAGGTGTCTTATGAAATCTTCCCAATTTTGACCTTCTAAGGTTTTCATCAATATTGTTAGATAATTGATGAGTTATTTCTTGCTCAACTAGCTTATTTAGGATTAGTATGGGCAAATAAAATGGGGCTACCAATGTGTCCTCAACTCTAATAACTATATGATCTAGATATAATCAATAATACCACAATTATTTAAGTGATATTTTGATTTCTTTGGACACCTTGGCATAGGTTGTTTATTGATTACCTTATACACTATTGGGTAGAATGTATTTGCTAGTTTTTGCATGAAATTTTTGAATTTTTGAATGTGGTAAAGGTAAAAGTCATAAAAAATTCTATATTTTTATCTTGGTTCCTAGGGATATGTTCCCATAGAGATTAGAGTGTCACAAATAACATATACTAAATATGAAAGCATATATAAATTGTTGTTTATATTATTGTATGTAACCCTCTGATTTTTCAAGTTGTAACTGTTGACCAAATTTTAACCTCAAGTAAAAATTAGTCACCCCCTCCAGGTTTAAAATTCATAGGGTTGTAAAAAAAATTTCATGGTATTAAATGGTCTTAAATAGTTCCATATGGTCATATTTGTCCTTGTCTAGCTTTCTCCAAAGTTTGGTCTTATGTTCACTTGTCTAATCCTATGGGTTAATTACAAGGTCTTGATGTTGCCACACATGGTCAAAGGTTTGGCATGGTTAAATTTCATCATAAAATATTATTGAGGTGTTATTAATATCATGATATCATGCACTAACCTTTTATTTGACTCTTATGTGAAAAAATGATAATCTAGCCACCTTTTGGCCTATTGAGAAGAGTTGCATGTATTCTAAGAAGAAAACACTTTTAAAAAATTAAAAACATACCTAATTTTATATTTGGGGAAGATAACATTCAAGGTTCATCAGATACTGACAAAATTTGTAGTTTATCACCTAAACAAAGTAAAAAACACTTTACAAGCAATTTTAGGCACTTGTACAGCCTTGAAAGATCAAATTTCGGTTAGAAATGGGTTTTAAGTGTCCCTTGGGGTACATTAGATAATGTTATAGATTTGGAACAAGTTTCAAGTCAAATAGTTGCTTTAGACACTCTTTCTCTTCCATTGCTGCCTTCACAAGCTTAGAAAGGCAAATTTGAAGTGAATAGTGTGGCCAAGAAAGAGAAAGTTAAGAGCTAAGAATTTTGTAATTTTAGGGGTACTATTAAGATTTTAATAAATTTAATTATTTTTTAGATTTATGCCCTCTTATTTATGAATAATCACTAAGAGTGACAATAGGGCACTATGCCTTGTCCATCCGAGCATGGTTTATTATTGCATTTGTTTCTCTACTTAATAATTCAATAGAGAAGAATGGTTTTAAAGAATGTTTTTATAGTTTAATTAGTTCCTTTTCATGGTGATTTCATTAGTTAACTCATCTCCATTATGTATCTTCATTTGGAGGAAAAGTGTCTTGATGTACAAGGTGTTTCAATGGATCATGCTACAATTTTTGTTTTTCTAAGGTATTGGTCACTTTTAGGGGTTTATATAACTCCATTATTCATAAAACATATCCTTAATCTCCCAAAATTCATGTTTCCTCTCTTGAGAAGCATCTCCTTATTGTTAGTCTTCAATAAATATCATATGCCTTGTTCTTGAAATGCATATTACAGTTAATAAATGGTCTCACACTGATTTGAGTACCATGTTTGATATGTATGGTGATGAGAAACTAATGTTTGATATGTTTAAGGAGAATTAAAGTCCAAGTGTGGAAATTTGCAATCAAATCATGCTCTCAAATAAGGCTATAAGATGCTTGACTGTATATAATCTGTACAGACCAATTGTATAAGGAAGTTGAAAAGGTGAAAAGATGCTTATCATAAGCTCTTAAATCTTTAAATAATGATAAGGAAGTGATAAAAGGTTTGATATGTTTGAAAATTTTAAGAACTCAAAGAGGTGGCTCCTTGTAGCCCTAAATAAGTAAGTAGAAACCTGTAGGCCCTAACCCTATAGGTCCTCATTTTGGATCAAATCAACATCACTCTCCAAATAATAACAATACAAGTGCTCTTACAAAATGAAATATAATATTAAACATCTCACAAATAAGATGAAATCACCTAATTATGTTTGAAGAGAAAATGGAGGTAAAATAGGACTGAGTTCATAGTCAAATAACTATCTACAAGACTGTGTATGGAATAAATAAAGGAAAAGGCTATGAAATGCCATAAAATATCATAAATATGCATGAATATTTGAATAAAATCCTTTGGTGTGAATCCTTAAAAACATCATGGCAAGTGAGGAGTGTAGATTTCAAACCTAATATAGTCATGACCCTAAACAACTACCTGCAGGCTTACTTAGTCTAGGTAAGGAACCATATTCAGTAGCATAAAGGATAAGATGTTTGATGAGTATGAAATGAAGTTATCAAATGGGATAAGTTACCTTAAATTATCTAAATAGTTATCTTGAACTCCACAATCATGTCTCATAATGAAAACCAAGAAGGCCTAAATGGGCTTAAAATCTCTTTTTGCATGATAGACCTAATGAGCAACACCTCAACTCTTGGAAGAGACTAATGGATTTAAGGTTTAATTGGTGTTTTTTACCTTCAAATTTATTATTATATTCACTAAATATTTTAAAATAAAATCTCTGTCCTATGCTTAATAAGTCTAAGCTCACACATAAGTTCGTTTGCTTGGATGAGTATGAGTCTAGGCCTAGTAAAAAAATAGAAATATGAGGGATGAAATACATTTGGAAATGGTTTCATAACTTAATAAATATATAATTTAACCCTAAAACCTAGTGACAGGAGATAAATGAAGACATGTTATGTTTTAGAGTAAACAAACCTAAGATACACATAGGCAGATCCTACATCTAGTCATGAAAGAGATTAATTTTTTGAGACCTTTATAGGCATGATTACACTTTTTTAATGGATACATATGGTGGTTATGAGTGTAATAAGATATCCATGGTCACCTAAAATCCATAAAGGCAAAAATTATACTCACTCTCTTGTCTCAGACCTTGCTCACTGTATTGGCAAGGGGCAGTCTTGAGACCAAGGGGTATGTTTGAACCTAAAACACAAGATAAACATGTCAAACCAAATTTTAGTCCTTGATGAATTATATAAACATATTTGGGTTCTAAATATACTTTTAGGTTGCACAAAACTTAGTTTTTAATCCAAACACCCTTGAGGGCTAGTAAGGAGGTGACATGCCTTAACCCTAAGTCCTCTGACTATTGTAGAAAATGCATACAGTGGGTTAATAATAATTAATAAATCATCTATAATCACGAGGAATATTTTTTTATAGGTTTCTAAATATCTCCTAGTAATATGGTTAAGTTTTTAGGCCTAAAACCCAAATTAGACCTCTCTCGAGTTCAAGAAATCTAAGTCTGCTACATAAAGAACAACTTTAATGTTCACACCATATCTCACACTTTTAATGGGAATTTTATCTGGTTATAATATGTGGGGGGTGTCATTAAATAATATTCTACAAGTTGAATGAGGAAAATTGGTGGTCTGTGCATTATGAATGATTGTTAAGACCCCAAATAGGGCTTAAACCCTCTTAAAACCCTAATAGTGACCAAGTAGAACAAATGGAACTCTAAATAAAATTTAATGACATATTTTTATCCTTAAACCTATTGTATTTTGTTTAAGACTAAAATTATGTTATCCAAATGTACTTTGTCCATACTTTTAGTTGTGTAGACTGTAATAAATGCCTTATTTTACATGTTTCCTAGTGTTCTAAGAAAGGAAGAACTTCCCAATAATTTTATGAGCTCATTTTGGATTTTTAATAACTATTAAAGATAAAAAAATATGAAAAATATATTATATATTTGGTTAAATAAGGCTCATTTTCTAAGGCAGTCTCAAATAGGCCTAAAATGAGACTAAGTGGCAAGGTCATTTCTTGGTTGTCATACTTCCACAGGGTCTCAAGACCTAAAAATTGGCATGGAGGTTGGTGATGGACTATGTAAACTTAATCACATTATTTTTAGTGATTTATCACATGATAGAGAAACTTGGATCAATAAAATAGGGTTCTAGGCAAGGAGGCCTAATTGAGGCCTAATTGAAGAGAGAGAGAGAGGTAGAAAAAATGGACTTACACTCAAATTCAAGACATTATATTTGACATGGAATTATAAGTACATACTAGGTACTATAATATACGCTTGATTTTTCATTACCCTATGTACATTCTCCTACATAAAGAGGTTTACAAGTTTTTAGGGCTACATGAAAAATAAGCCTAGTAAGGGCTTGAGGAGCAGAATGGAGTCTTAGGAGTTATTACAAGAACCAATATGGTTTTTTAAGGTATGATAAGATATTTGAATACTGTACATGGAGGAGTGACTTTAAAAATATGAACTTGAGTTTTGGGCCACTTGGACCAAGCTAGGCATGGGAAATAAAGAGTTTCAAGACACCTATGCATATGAATGATGAAACATTAGATATGAAGAGTTTATTTAGGAATGGTAGGTGTCAAATGAGTTGGTATTAATGTTTTCATAGTGAATTCATGATTGATAATCCCATTTTTCACTCTTTTTATGCAAGGAAGGGTAGTTTTCAAGAAGCTAGTCAAGGTGTTAAGCCAAGTTCTAACTCCTATGCCACATGAAGGGTTGGAGTATCTTCAAGAGTGAGACACATGGATTTAGAAGTATATATATGAATGTTACATAACCCATTTATTTTTTAAAATCATATGGACATTTGTCAATATTATCCTACTATTCCCCTCTCTCCCTCTTCATAATTCTCTATATAAGAAACCAATTTTGGCTTTGTAAATAATCCACATCTAGTATGGTGAAGCCCTGATAATTTGGGTAATGATTTTGAATTTAAGTAAAATATTTATAATTGGTTTTGAGTTAATACTTATTTTCTAAGTGTGTGAAGTAGTGCATAGTTGAATGACAAGTGATAATCATCTATCCTTGTGTTCATCTTACTCTTTCATGTTTTGTGCAAGTAGTCTTCTCTCTAACAGGTCACATGAAGTGTAGTTAATGTTATTGAATGTATTTAAGTGTAAGGAAGAATACTAGTGTCTAAAATCAAACCTCTTATTCATCCAATTTTAAAAATTCATTACATCTTACCTCCATGTTGAAATACTTATGTTAGAGAAACCTTAGATGTTGAGATCAATTTTATGAATCACCTTTCACAATACAAATTTATGGTAGTATTGTGGAGTTAAATTTGGTGCATCACCTCATTAAGTTATGTTTATTTCATGTTTCTCTTTCCCTTTTCTTCCCAACAAGTTATTAGCATAGGTGATGAGCTTAAATAGACATATCAAGGGAGCTAACCCTTCATTCTAGAGGTTTACCACCACTATAGACACCCCATAGGTCTAGGGGTGATCCCATTATTTCAATTAATTATATTAGGCTTAAAATACCTTTATAAGGGTGAAAAATTGAGTGACAATAGTTCTAGCATGCCCAATGGGACTTTTGTCCTAAGCTCTTCTTGTCAAGGTGAATGTTGGTCTTGATAATATCATAGTTGTATAAGTGTTTCCTAATCAACATTTAGTGACTCCATTAAAGTTACAAAATCTAGTTGCAGATAAATTTCCCATATTTTATGCTTCATGGTCACTACTAGTGATCCAAAAATTGAAAGCTTTGGTTGAAAGATAATTCAAGAAATAAGAACAAAACTATTCAAATAATGCTATCTCTGATAAGAGATGTTTTATTGATCAAATTTGCAGACCCAAACATATGCTTATCTTTGAGAAGAGATGTCTGATTTATATTTTGGGTTTCATCTTCATTTATACATGTTTTTAAGGTGTAGAGAGTATGTGGAAGGTTACCAATCACGAGGGATATGAATTGGTTTGACTTCCATGATTTACAACAATACAAAATTTGAGGAATTACTATTTTTAGTAACTTACTATTTTTAGACTACACTAATAAAATTGAAATTTGGGACACTTTCGTTGGGTTTTATGGGGTCAAACTTCATTGAGTGGAGCTCAATTCCATCTCATGATGTTCCCCTCATTATTAGCTTTCCAACGATTGAAACAGCGAGTCAATTAGAGCTACGACGCAGAAGTTATGGCTCCTGAAAGTTTCATCATCAATTGGGGTGGACCCATCACCCGAATTGTCATCTGAATTGTTGTCCGGATCAACTAGAATAACTGCTAGTAGAGGTAATAATTTTTTAAATCCACTCCCTCATCTTGAGCTTTCTCTTGAAGTTTAATACCTTGAGCCTTTCTTGACACTTGAGAATCCTAAAGAATATCCTGAAGATCAAGAAGACATTGAAATTCAAGAAAAGAAAGAGAGTGAAGAAGAGCTTAAAGACAAAATAGATGGGCAACATTATTTCCTAACGTTCAATACTAAAAATCCCATAAACCATGTTGCCTATGATGATATCCCTCCTAATGCCACCAAGAGTGTCCCTAATTTCAATGGGGAAGGTGCTATAACCTCAAGTGAACACATTAGAGACATATCCAACTTCCGTAATTTCCATGATATCACCGATATTAATATAAAAATTAGATTAATTGTCATATCCCTTAAGGGGAAAATCCCTTGATTTGTATAGAACCTTGTCAGGAGGATGCATTACTACATGGTATGAATTTGGGGAGTTATTGACTCAATGATTTGAGGATAAGAGTGATTATACATCATTGATCCATCAACTAAATGTTAATCCTAAGAGGGCCTAAAGAATCCATGCATGATTTCAATGAAATGGTTTAAAGGACATGGAATAGGATTCTAAATCCCATGAGACCCCCTATAAGTTTTATTTTCCCAACCTATCTTAGAGCTATTGGGATTGATAAAGTTGTCATGTTGTAGTCCATGGGAGGATATACTTTACCTGATGCCTATGATATGGCTATTATAGCTGAGAATGGTTTGATCTAAGCTAATAAAATCCCTCCAAAGGTCTCAATACCTATCTTTCCTAACATGATCCAAACCTTACTCTAAATACAAATCTAAATATCAAGTCTAAAGCTTCTCTAAATAAATTATATCATGCAATTAATTGGCAATCAAAATATAAGGCCTTAAAAGCTTCAACTAGGAAATCAAATCAACATATTGGAGCTTACAAAAAATCATAATTTTACCCTCCACAATCAAATATATTTCCACCTTAGCATAATTATCAAGGGAGGGGATAAGGTAAACCAAATATCAATAGGCCACCTAATGCCTACAATCCAAATTTTACTCCCACCATAAGATCCATGATTTTGGTTCATAACAACCTAGTTCAAAGAGAAGAATGGATAAATTATTGGTGATAGACTCAAGGTCAGTTCATGAATGATAATGGTGGGGAAGGTCAAGCCTTGGTGGGTCAAAGAGGGACTAATCCTTACTTGACATCTAAGATGATATCTCTATGGAAGTAGAACCAAGTAACGAGTGTAGCAATTCAAAATCAAGCTTTATGAACTATCAAATGGAAGATATTTTTGTCCTAAATCAAATAAATTTAGTGTATCCAAAACAAGGTTAAAGAGGAGAGCTTTGGGATATGTTAAAAATGTGGATACAACTCCAAACAATCCCACTTCAAGGCAACAATGTATAGATGCAAATGTGGCAACCTTTATAAGTCTTACACCTCTTTAAAATTAGAAATTGGGAAAGGTGGTCAAAACTTCATTACCTCAAGCTCAGGGTACTTCATTGACTTCAAGGATGTAATAAAAGGTTAGTGTACTTCATTGACTCCTTGAATAACATAAAGACACGCATATCCCTTTGGGTGGTACTCCATATGCCTAGTTAAAAGGAGTTACTCTAAGAGCAGCTATCCCAACTTCATATTCCCCCTCAACCCATAATTCATATTGGGGTATCCCTCAGAAACACACCTACTCATATTTTTGAACCTTCCACCAAGTCTAAAAATCCCCCACCTTTCTATCTAACCCTCATTGTGGGAGATAAGTTAGTTCATAATTGCATTATGGATAGTGATACAAGCACTTTAGTTATGCCTAAACTAGTTGCAGACAAGTTGGGCTTAAAGTATGAACCTTATAAAAAAGGAGTGCTATAGCTTGATGAAACACCAAAAAATCCTATAAGGATCATCAAAGGCTTGAAAGTGATCTTACATGACTACCCAAGTTTTCTAGTTTTACAAGACATAGTAGTGGTGGATCTACCTGTAAACTTTACCATTTGCCTATCAAGATACTATAAACACCTAAAAGTGGCCACCAATTAACTCTAACAAAGCTTTAGAACAATTTCTATCAACATTTCAATTTGGGTTAAAAACACTAAAAAGTGCTAAATGGTTCAATCTTGTCATATATGAGTGTTAATTTAGGCTAATGTATCCCTAAATGGGGCAATGCATTTTATGTGATACCTAACTTTGATCAGATCATTTTGAGTCAAAATGATGATTTCACACCTAGGTGCTCTAGATTTCTCTTTTCAACCAATTTTATTGCATGATACACGTGCCTTTGTTATTTTGTGTTGAAAAAATCCTAAATGGGATAATGGTTCCAATACATCTAACATTGCATTCTAATTCCAATCCAGTCAAAATTTGATCCAGTAATACAACATTTTGACCTGTTTGATTAATTGAGCACTAATTTCCAAAGAATTTACAAGAAAAGTGATTAATCCTATTTAAAACTAATTGATTTAAATCAAGATATTAAGTGGATTTTCCATAGAGGTTATTTATTATTTCATTAATGGAAATTGATTATGAATAACTGCATCACCTAAGACATCATCTATGGGGTGGCATCCACAAGCCATAAGTGCCACAAATATCTGATTAAGCCATCCCATGCATTTTTAATTATTTTCTATCCCAAATATTTATGAGGACATTTATTTATTTTAGCCTCCAAAATTTAATGGATTCTTGGCCACACATCTTCATCTTGGGATGGATGGTCTAGGGTCATTCTGGTCAAATGGGAAAATATATAAATAGAAGGTCTCACACTCGTAATTGTAATCTCTCTCTATCCAAAGTTATCATGATCAAATTCTTTAAAAAGTGATTTTGATATGGTGTTATTATGCCAAATTGTTGAGTCAAGCTTCATAATCCAAAGCCACAAAGCCAATGATGCCAAGAGGAGGTGGAGAATAGCCAAAGTTGATGAAGACTTCTTGAGCACAAGCTGAGTAAGCCACTTCAACAAGTCATCTTGGAGACACAAGGAAGGTAAAAGTTTTGGTCTTTTATGTTTTATTTATGTTTCTATAATATATTTTTTATTATGCTCCTACCTTCGATCTAGGCTTAAGGTGTTATCTATTAGTGTGTTTTTGGATTTGGTTTTCCTACAATAACACTATACTAATCTCCCCTTATCGGATTCCTATGTTCATAAATAACACACTTGGTGAGACTGCACCCCATAAATTTGCTTAAATGACACATAAAATAATACTAATAATCAATTTCATGTAGAATCTTGGATTTTGAGGCTAAAGTGGGTGACAATTTTGAGTAAAAATCCATTTTATAGAAGTAGCAATTTTGTTACTATGGACTTGTAATTTTGTCCTCTGGACTACAAAGCTACAACTGACACAGTCACATTTTTGTCACATAGTCACAATTTTTCTATAAATACATCATGTATTTGCTTTTTAGACTATAATATCATAAGTCACAGAGACATGATATTGCAATATCATGACTTTGTAGTCATGATATTGTAATACAACAACTCTACAGTTATGGTTTTGTCAAAAATACAACTTAGTGAGTTGTAATATTGAATGATTATTAGAAATTTTATGACTTAACCATTATCACTAATGCCAAAAATTTTGGTTAAATTACAAAACCATAACTTGTGAAATCATGTTTTTATACTGTGAAGTTGTGGTTTTCTAGTGTACAGACCCAACAGTTAATAAGCCATCTTTCAGAGCTTAGTTTGGGGTCATACATACTCTATTTTTCATGATTTATTTTTAAAACCACATGTTTTCTCCTAAATTTTTAGAATATGCTATCCATTTAGCTTCAATTTGTATATATTTTTCACAAAATCTTGAAATAGGAGTTTGAACCTTTTTAATGTTTTTAATCATCTTTGCTTGGTATCATTGAATTATGTTTTCTTTGTCTAATCCTTGCCTTGTAGGTTTTATTGAGATTTTTTCTAACCATTGCCTAGCTTAACATGTTTATCTTTTGTGGTTTTGCCTTTAGGTTTAAATGTGGGTGATTCTCATGACTAATATTGGTTATTTTCAAACATCGTTTACTAACCAACAAAAGACCTTCTAAGCAGGGGGTTATATTCTAACATTTTTAGGTTGAAGGGTTGATTTGAATAAAAAATTTCATGTTTTTGATGAATCACACATCTCGTTTTGGGATTTAAAAATAATTAGTCAAATTTCAAATATTTCAATTTGATTCTAAAATGAACTTGCAAACTTTTACCCATTTGGACTCAAGTGCTTAAAATGCACTTGTTTGTGTTTTTTTCTTAGTTTGTGTTTATGAAAGTTCTTTCAAATTGGTTATGAACATTAATCTAAACATTTTTATTGGTGCCTAAAAAATAACCTAATCAAGTCTAAACATGTTTAAAACTTACATCATCTTTTTGTTGTTTAAAAAGAACCTAATTCATTTATTTTATGCCTTAGATGCTTTTTCAAGTTTTTACAAGTTTCAATCAAAGCCATGGGGCCAAACTTCATAAAAATTTTCATTTTGGTTCCTTAAAACAAACTTAACCTCATATTATTTTACATGATTTTGAGTAAGTTCATTTTCATGCAAGTTGTTTGTTTGTTTAGCAAAAATAAATTTGTGCATGTATGCTCTCCCCCTATCCCCTATAGGAAACTTGTGGGATAAAAAGTACCATATTCATTGTGAATTTGTGCCTTAGTCCAAAGGCATAAAAAGGATGTTGTCAAGGCTCTCCCCAAGACCCATATGGCTTGGGTGTTCTCAAAACAACCATAAAGCTTTTTAACTTAGTTTTTATTTTATTCATTTTGGCTTGTGAGGGGAACTTCATTACCTCCCATAAGTTCTATAGGGAATCTTTGACTTGAGACTTCATCTCCTAGCATCATATTCAACCCCTCTCCATGGGGGAGTATATAAATTTGGATCCCCTCACTAAGATGGTGGTTTGAGAAGTTAAACCATGTCTGTTAGTAGAGGCTAAGCCCAAGATGTATGATCATTTTGGACACTACACTGAGTAAATGATGGAAGTAGTGATTGTGAAAATGACTACACCTTTTTATAATAAGCCATTTGACATGGACCCAAATGATGTGCTTATTCTCTTTTGTATATGTGAAAGTGTGTATACTTGGGATCAATCTAGATGATCAAAAACCAATTAGTTTTAGTCAACTCCAATTTGGCACACCTTGATAGGATCTAGGATGTTATGTTTAGTTGTATTTGGTCACATATCTTTTTATTTCTTGGTATTTTGAGACTAAAAATTATATGTTTTTTTTTTAAAACATAAAAATAAGTTTGTTTATATGCCATTTATTTGTCAAAGAGGTGTTATGCTAGCCATTTTACACCACACTCGTGCCTTGCAATTTTTGCTAAAATTATTTATGTGTGTCACATGTCACTTAATCAAAATGGGTACTGTTATGATGCCCAAATCATTATCAAGTTTATGCCATTGAGTTTTTAAAATAAAACATAGATCACATCATTAGAGAGTGATAAATGTCATTATGCAACTCAAATTATTTCAAGACTTTTTACCTTGTATCAAGTATCATTATTTCAAACCAATCATGTATGTTTTTTTGATCTTTATCTTGAGCCATTATGCCATCCAATATTATATAGCTATTTTGGTCAATCAAAGCCTAGTTTTCAACATTGATTTTTAATTAACCTTACCAAGTTCACATTCAAACATTGATTGATTTTTTTAGGCCTCGCTTCATAGTGGATGATACACAAATCTTTCTCTTTTGGGTTGCATAACTTTGGTTAATTAATTACCCAAATTTAAAAATTATTGCTTGTTTATTCAAAGAGCCTTATTTCCATTTCTTGTTTGTTCATAGAGCCTATCCTCATCATTATTTATGCCTTTACTTAGGAGAACACAACATTTCTCTAAGGTAACTTTTGCCTTGTGGCCTATATCAATTGATCACATTTATGTTTGATTATATATGTCAGGTCTATGTAAAAGTTGATCCAAACTTGTTAGATTAAATCACATCCCATCATCCTTATTTCAAAGCCTATATTTTGACATTATTTGGCCAAAAGTTCTAGCATATCCTGTTTGAGCCTAAATTTTGACTCTACATCTAAAAAAAAGACCTAGCATCTATCTTTCCCTTTCCTAGTTTAGACCTTGTTTGGAACACTTTGGCCTAGACTTTGACATGTTGGTTTTTATTTAGATGCTTGACCTTTTATGTGTATGACATTTGATATTAGACATTTGACGTTATAATTTTTTATGTCAATTTCTAGCACAAACCATTTTAATATACGGCTCCACATTCAGATCATTATTTAGAGATACAACTCCATACCTTTTGACCAAGTTAGACCAAGTTTGAACCATTTGTCCTAGACCTTTTTTTCAAAGCTTATAAAACTCTTAGACCCTATTATTATGAACCTTTATTTATATATATATATATATATATATATATATATATATATATATATATATATATATATATATATTTAGATACACTTATGGTAGAGCCATGTACAATGTAGGATATGATGTAATGGTCACACAAAATACAACTAGAAACCCCTATGGGGATAAATTTTGTAAGAAGTTTTATGATTCTCCCTACAATACTCCCTATGGGGAACACAATCAAGAACCAGCTTACAATCCAACTCAAAACCCAAACTGAGATGATATGGTTTTATGAGGAATTAGATGTTTTGGCTTATGTGAACAACCATGCCCCCAAACTTGTCTTTTCAGGAACTTATGATTTGTATCGTGCAAGCAATCAAGCTCCATGATGCCCTTTCATTATCCAATCATCAACTACCATTAACCCTTATTTGGAGTATATGAGCTACCAAGCTCCAAAACATCCAAGGAATACCATTGCCATTATAGGACTTCATATTTTAGCTCATGATAGTAATCAAGCTTCATAACACCCTATCCATACCATTTAAAGACTTCATCCTTTGGCTTGTGTGAGTAATCAAACTCCATAATGACACACTATTTTGATACTAGGAACTTGTCCGTTGGCTTGTGTGAGTAAAAAATATCTATAAAACCCATCCAAATTCTAACCAATCCAACCCAAACCCCAACCAATCCAATCAGTACCTCAACTGAGCCAACCACTCAATGACTAACCTGTGTTCTAAAGTAGTATTTTCCAACTCATTAGAAACCAAGGCCAAGAAAACCAACCAATATGAGATGATTTTGTTGAACCAACCATTTATGATAAGTTAATATATGATGAATCACTTATTGATCCTATACTATTTATCAAATACTCTCACTCTGATAAGTTAGTCTTTATTGAGTCACATTTTAGTGATTATAACCAACTTTGGTTAAATCATTACCTTGACCATATGCCTATATTCATTGAGCCTCCCCTTGATAAGATAATTTCTAATGAGTTGTATCTTGACCTTTTTACTACCATTAAGGAGTCTCACTTTGACAAACCAGTCTTTGTGGAGCCCAGTATGCCATCATAAGCTATTACTTATCCAATACCAAGCATTCAACAAGACATAATTCTAAAAGACTCCATATCAGATAAAGAATTAACATTAGAGTCAGGTTCTATTTTTAAACCAATATCAGATTTATCATTAGAAGTAGAATCAACATCAGTCTTGACATTGGATTTAGAGTCCATTGAGTCAGAATCAAATTTAGAAATAGAATACATTCATGGCTATTATAACATTGGTTATCATGCCTAGTATATCTTTATGAATACATTTGTGATCCATTTACAATTTTTAAGCATGATTAATTTAAAATAGACACAAGTTCTTATAATACCTTCTATGAGGATTGTGTTACCAACCCCCCATTCCATTAATGTTCCACAAACTATTACCACCAATTAATCTAACCATATCATTGACATTATACCTCCCATAAGTGTTGATTAGGATCGACAAAATCACACCTTATTGAATCCTTGGAAATATAGAAATTTAAGAGCAAGGAGGCCAAGACCAAATTCATGTAAAAGAAGAAAAATCTCCTCATGAAACCTTTTTAGAGGTGCTAGGGGACAATTAAAGTTCAAACTCAACATATTTTAGTGAAACCTTTCTAAAGGTGCTAGAAGATAATCAAAGTCAAAAGTTAACATTCCTTAGTGAAACCTTCTTAGAGGTGCTATGGGATAATCAAGAGAAATTCATTGGTAGAAACCTCATTGGGGTGCCAATAGCTAAGCACAAAATTTATTTATTGCTTAATGAAGACATTATCAAATATCAAATCAAAATAACTTCTTATTTATAGCCTAATCAGATGGTAGCTACTCTCAAGACCAAACAAAATAATAATCTGGTGGTTCTATTGAGAGAATATTAAAAAGTATTTGACCCTGCCACATCTAAAGTTATGTCAAATTTAGAATCATCAACACTGTGTGTACCTAAAAACCTTGATTTTCATTTGTTTCCCCACCATCATACATTCCATTATCATCCACCATTCCATTTCCTAATTAAAACTATCATCCAACATTTATCCCTATTTACTATCCACGGCTATAATTTCCTTTGTAGAGGCTAAAAAGATGTCTTGACGCTTGAAGGAAACATAATCAATAACCAACAAAGATCACAACAACATCATTTGCATCCAAATCTACAACAAGTTATTGATAGAACAACTATTTAAATGAGGTGTGGGATGGTAATTAACATGATCGAGTATTCTATTTGCATTAATTATTGATCAGGACATGTATCTCCATATTAGTAGGAATAATAGAATCTAAGCCATACCTAGGACAAACATATCAAAAACCAACAACCATCCTTAGCCAAAAACATACCATTGCCATTGTTACATATCATTTTTCCATTGTTGCATACCTAGCCAATCACCTTATCACTTGGGGTCAACCCTCTTACCATTTTATCCAATCAATCAAACCATCATTATCCTAAAGTAAGACCATTCCATTCGACCATATCATTCCTATCTAGGTCAAAGCCTATTTTAAGCCATCTTACCCAATCTTATTTTGATCTTGGTTCCTTTGGTTCTTCCCACACCTTTTTTCAAGGGGATTTTGATCTAGTTTTACCAATCTATCAAATTAGTTTTCAATTATAGTCTATGAAAGTAGTGTGATAATTGATTTGGTAAGATGTATTTCATTATCTATTCTATATCAGTTTGTTTATGTGAGCCTAATTATATTGCCTACTGAGGAAAATCAGTGTTCACCAATATTGCTACTAATTATAAATACCTATGGGAAAATTAGTATCATTGATCTAATCCATTGTACCCTAGTTATAACCACCTATGGGTAAACTAGGGGAAACACTTGTTTATCATGTATTACCATATCACCTTACCATCATTGTTTTCATTTGACTAGCCATTTATTGGATTTGAAAACTTGTTGGGACCTAGTTGGTTTTTCTCCACCTTTTATGTGGATGGAATTATTGTGACTTGAGGTCATTTTGGGACTATGTAGGTTGTGCTCAATTTATGTTTAGGTTACTTCAGTCCCCCTTTTCATGCACTCTCACCATTTTATGAGCAACCTAAGCCAAACACTTTCACCATTTTGTAAGTAGGTATCTTATCATTCTCTAACAAGTTAAGATACCTCAAACTACCAAAAGCATTCAAATATTTAAAAATTCAAAAAAAATTGTCTTATCTAATCTTAGTTAGTTATCCTTGATCTACCCTACTAGGGCAAGGTCATTATTAGGATGCTTTCTTTTGCCTTTATCTTCAGCCTTTTATGTTTATTTATTTGTTTATTTCAAGTTGTTTATTTGTTTGTGTACTTTCTATTTGTTTCTTTATTTGTTCATTTGACTATTTTTTTCTTATAGTATTGTTGCCTTGACTCAGTATATATGTTTTCATTGCGTGATTCCTTATGCAAATTATTATTGAGTCCATCCATATTCATACATCAACATTAAAATCATGGTTTCTATCATTGGTAAATTATTTTCAATTGTTTATTGGATCAAGAGTTAGTCCTTATGCACATTTTGGGTTAGTCCTCATGGTGTTCTATCATGAGGCCTGTTGTCATGTGATACAACATAAATCAGCTGTAAGAGGTTCTAAAGACAATAGGGCATTAAAATTTTCTCCTTGGCACCTTGGTAAACCCATCCCACCTTGATCAAATCAATCCAATTGACCATTCTAGTTATATTATTATTAATTATGACAATTATCTCCACATTGGCAAGTACAACCAAATCATCCCTATTGATCAATATTATTCGTCTATTTTATATCTTTCATCACTTTACACATTCTCATGTGCCTAATTATTTGTGGCTTCTTCAATTATTAGATCATCACATCTATGTTTGTGCCCACTCATCTTTAATCTATATTCCAAGTTATATCCTTGAGTTATGCTTGCTAATCCACCTTACTTGGGGCATAACCAAACATATCAATCATCATTATCCAATCCAAGTCATCTTAATGTTTATAACCACCTTTGGGAAAACCATTATTTTGAATTTTATTCTTGATTATAATTGCCTTTGGCAAAATTAGTATTCTTTTTAAATCAATGCATGCAAGCATTTCTCATTTGGATTACTCTCAACCACAGGTTAATCCCACCTTTTTTTTTTACTTCTTTTCGAGGGACCATTTATCCATATATGTGATGACCACTCCCTTGAGGGGGTATCATCATAGGATTTTCAAAACCATTTTGAGATTTTTATTCAATCATCATCTTCTTTTTGGCATATAGTCCTTTTCATTCTTTGAGAAGATATTATTGTGCCTATAGATTGTAATGCCTTCCCAAATAGGAGCAAACTATGGACACCTAAAAGTGGCCACCAATGACCTCTAACCAAGCTATAGACCAATTTATATCAAACATTATAATTTGGGTTTAAACACTAAAACACACTAAATGGTTTGATACTATCATATATGAGTGCTGATTTAGGCTAATATATCCCTAAATGGGGTAATACATTTTACGTGATACCTAAATTTGATCAAATCATTTTGATTCAAAATGATGATTTCACACCTGGGTGGTCTGTATTGCTCTTTTCTACCAATTTTCTTACAAGAGACATGTGCCTTTATTATTTTGTGTTAACAATATCCTAAATGGGATAACGGTGCTAATGCATCTAACATGACATTCTAATTTCACTCCAGTCAAATTTCGATCCAATAATATGACATTTTGACTAGTTTGATTAATTGAGGACCAATTGCCAAAGAATTTGCACTAAAAATGACTAATCATATTTAAAAATAATTAATTTGAATCAAGAGCTTAAGTGGATTTTTAATGAAGGTTATTGATTATTATATTAATATAAATTGATTGTGAATAACTGCATCACCTAATACATCATCTATGGGGTAGCATCCATAAGCCATAAATTCCACAAATATCTGATTAAGCCCTCCCATGCCTCTTTAATGCCTCTCTATCCCAAATATTTATGAGGGGTTTTATTGATTTTAGCCTTGAAAATTGAATGTATTCTTGGCCACACATATTCATATTGAGATGGATGGTCCAGGTTCATTCTAATCAAATGGAAAAATATATAAATAAAAAGTCTCACACTCAAAATTTTTAAGATCTCTTAAGCCAAAGTTATCATGCTCAAATGCTTTCAAAATCACTTTTGATATAGTGTTATTATGACAAATTATTGATTCAAGATTCACACACCAAATAAACAAGGCCTATGATTCCAATAAGATGTGGAGAATATCCAAAGATCCATTGATGAAGACCTCTTGAGCACAAGCTAAGCAATCCATTTTAACAAGTCATCTTGGAGACACAAGGAAGGTAAAAGGTTTGGTCTTTTATGTTTTAGTTATGTTTTTATAATAGATTTGTTATTATGCTCCTCTATTCGATCTAGGATTAAGGTGGTTCCTATTAATGTGTTTTTAGAATTGGTTTTTCTTCACTAACACTATACTAATCTCCCCTTATCAGATTCCTAAGTTCACAGAGACTTAACCACCAAGATAAGAGGATATGTTGTTGCTAATTGGTCTTTTTTGGATTGTAGAATGAGGTATGAAGCTAAAGTGACAATAAGAACAAAACCATTATTCATGTTCTACATTAAACCATATGTGGAAACTTCTTCTAATGTAGCTTTCACTATCAATGAGCAAGAGGAGCATGTCATATATGATAAAGCATCTTCCATAATAGAAGGTATCTTTGATATCTTCTTAGATGAATATGGTTTTGAGACCTATGAGTATGATCCCTATGATTTCATTAAAGATATAGGCCTTGGCACATATATCATTCATGATGAGGGTGATGAGCATACTGAGGTAAGTCTTGATGACTCCCTCACACAAGCTATAATGGGTAATTATTATCTTCATATGGATGATGATGATAAGTCTCCAAATGTGATAGATCATGATAATGAGGAAGATGATGTAATTCTACCTACCCAAGATGAAAAAGTTCATGAGTATGATAGTCAAGAAGAGTGTGATGATCTATGGTAGAAATTTCATGCTATAGTTTAAGAATTTGAATAAGGTAACTCTCCCTTAAAAGAAACATGAGCTTGATAGTAAAGATATTAGTGGACCTAATGAACATGAAAAAAAGTGTCAAGCCATTGTCAAAAAATATATAGTCCTAAATAAATATAATTAAGCCACCATAAAAGATTGTGTGGCTAAAGATCAGCCTAAGATTCAATTTGATATTGAGTCACTTGTAGACATGTTTGACTAGCAAGAAGGCAAGTGTGTTGGCCATAGACATCAAGCACATCATTGTTTAGATGAAGGTGAAGTTGAAAAAGTTTTCATGACTCCTAAGAATAAATTTGAGAAGCATAAAATGAGCATGAAGGAGATCAATCAGGATACACTGTCAAGCAGTCCTCAAAGAGAGCTAAAAGGACCATTCAAAGGAGTTTCAAGTGGTGTACTTATAACTAACAGATGTCCCATGAGTGGTAATTCCTTTGATCACCTTCACAAGTAATTTTTTTTGAAAAACATCCATCATATGGTGACTTGATCTCATAGAGTAGATATGACTGAATAAATATTCTTTTTTATCTTGGTTGAAGTACAAGGAAGTGTTTCATCACCTCAAACATGTTTTGAGGTCTGTACATAGTAGGTTAGGTATTAGGTTTGAGTCTTTTATGTGTGGTTTTCCCTAAATGCCTTTGGTATAATGTGTGTTTTCTTCTTGTTGTGTGTTTGGTGTGAGTTTTAAGTCTTTAGAAGACATGCCAATTTTAGATTGTAGCATAAGAGTGACTCTATTTCCCAATGTAAGGACAAGGCTACTAGTCCATTAGCATTGTAGGCATGTTGCCCCTATGAATTATAAAATTTTAACCAAATTTTGACTTCAAGTCAAATTGGTCACCCCCTTTAGGTTTAAAATTCATAGGGTTGTCAAAAACTTGTCATGGTTTTTTAATGGTCTTAAATAGTTCCATATGGTCAGATTTGTCCTTGTTTGGCTTTCTCTAAAGTTTGGTCTTATGTTCACTTATCTAGTCATATGGGTCAATTAAAAGGTCTTGATGTTTTCACACATGGTCAAATGTTTGGTATGGTTCAAGTTAAATATAAAAGTTTATTTAGGTTCTATTAATATCATAATATCATGCACTAACCTTTTATTTTACTTTCATATGCAAAAATGATAATTTGGCCACTTTTTGGCCTATTTAGAGGAGTTACACATACCATTCCAAGAAAAAAATTTTAAAGAAGATTAAAAATTTAAATGATGTCATAATTGGGTTATATAATGTTTAGGGATGGTCATAGACTAACAACATCTATATTTGAATGCCTAAATAAGTAAAATGACACTTTACAAGCACTTTTAGGCACTTGTACGACCTTGTAAGATCACATTTCAATTGAAAAAAGTTTGTAAGTGTCCCTTGAACACCCTAAGATAATTTTAAAGTTTTTTAACAAGTTTAAAGTATAAAAATTACTTCAATCACTCTTTCAATTCAATCACTACCTTCATAAGCTCAAAAAAGCAAATTTGAAGTGAATGGTATGCCTAAGAAAGAGAGAGTTAGGAGCTAAAACTTTGGAAATTGTTAGGGGTCATAGTAATATTGAAATAAATTTAATTATTTTGTATATTTATGGCCTCTTATTTAATAACATTCATTAAGAGTGACAATAAGTCACTATGTCCTATCCATTTGAACAGGGTTTGTTCTTGCATATGTTTCTCCACTTAAAAATTTGATGGAGAAAAATGATTTTTAGAAATGTTTATACAGGCTAATTATATAATTTTAATGGTGATTTCATCATCCAACTCAAATTCAAGAAGTTTCTGCTCTTGGAGGAATAGTGTCTTGATGTACAAGGTGTTTTAGTGGATCCTGCTACAAGTTTCTTTGTTTGAGGTATTGGATACTTTTAAGGGTTTCCATAAATCCATTATTCATAAAAAATATATTCACTCTCCCAAAATTCATGTTTCATCTCTTGATAATAATCTCCTTGTTGTTAGTCTTCAATAAATCTTAGATGCCTTATGATTGAAATGCATAGTACAGTTCATAAATGGTCTCTCACTGGTATGAGTATCATGTTTGATCTAGATGGTTATGATAAAATAATGTGATATGCTTGATGAGAATTAAAGTCAAAATGTGGAAATTTACAATCAAATCATGCTCTCAAACAAGGCTATAAGATGCTTGACTATATATAGTTCATACAAACCAATCAGATAAGGAATTTGAAAAGGTGACATGATGCTTGTCATAAGCTCTATAGACTTGAAAGAATGACAAGGAAGTGAGAGGTGGTTTGAAAAGTTTGAAAAGTTTTAGAAATCAAAGAAGTGGCTCCTTGTATCCCTAAACAAGTAAGTAGAGACCTATAGGCCCTAATCCTATAGGTCCTCATTTTAGATCAAATCAACATCACTCTCTAAACAAGAACAAGCCAAATGGTCTTCCTAAATGAAATATAAGATGAAACAACTCAAAAAAAAGATGAAATCACATAAGTGTGTTTGAAGAAACAATGAAGGTCAAATAGGACTGAGTTCATAGTCTATCAAATAGCTACCTATAAAACTATGTTCAAAATAAATAAAGGAAAAGTTGTGAAATGCCATAAAATATCATTAAATTTGCATGAATATTGGAATAAAATCCTTTGGTGTGAATCTTTATAAACATCATGACAAGTGAGGAGTGTAGCTTTCAAACCTAATACAGTCATGACCCTAAATAGCTACCTATAGGCCTATTCAATCCAGGTAAGGAACCATCTTCAGTAGCATAAAGAATAAGAGGTTTGATAAGTATGAAATGAAGTTGTCAAATGGGATAAGTTACCTTAACTTCTCCAAATATTGATCTTGAACTCCACAATGATGTCTCATAGTTAAAGCCAAGAAGTCCTAAATGGGCTTAAAAGTTCTTTTTACATGATAGACCTAATGGGAATCACCTCAACACTTGAAAGAGACTGATGGATTGAAGATTGAATTGGTTTTTGGTAAACTCAAAGTTATTGTTAGATTCACTAATTATTTCATATTCAAAGCTATGTCCTATGCCTAATAAATTTAAGCTCTCACACAAGTTTGTTTATTTCTCTAAGTAGGAGTATAGGCCTAATATGAAAAGAGAAAATATGAGGAATAAAATCCATTTGGAAATGGTTTCATAATTCTAACAAGATATAATTTAACCTTCAAACTTGGTGATAGGATATAAATGAGGAAAAACTATGTTTTAGAGTAAACATGCCTAAGATACACACATGTAGATCCTACAACCAGCCATGAGAGAGATTGATGTTTTGAGACCCTCATAGGCATGATTACACTTTGTGAATAGATACATAGGGTGGTTATGAGTGGAATAATATTTCCATGGTCACCTCAAAGCCATACAAGCAAAATGTATTGTTAGAAACCTAAGTTACACCCTTTGAAGGAGATTGTTCAATTTTACTTCAAACTTAGACTAACATGGGATTGGAATAAAGGATGTGAGTGACCTTATTATTAGACTAGACCTCTAGATTATGGGGATAGCTCCCCTAGTGCATCTAGTTGGGTTAAATTTACTAAGGCTCACTAATTTGGGTGAAAATGGATAAAAGTGCATAAAATAAACCTAATTTATGGGGTGGTTATGTACCAATATAGGTTATCCACTCTATTTGAACTCCTAACAACACTAATAAAATAAGCATAGACTAAAATACTATCTCTAAGGATCCTATGCAACATTATTTTACATGAAGGTGGTGATTGGATTCAACTTGGAGGTGATGGGTGAGAGGCTTTCCTTAAGACACTTTTAACTAGGTTACACTTCAAATCTAATCACTAACCTTTGACACTTCATATAACTTGCATAAGACAACTTATCATCATATAGGTGTGGAAAGGACATGTGAAGGTAATATTTATACCACTTATACACATAATAATAAACATATACACACTATAAGCCAATCATAGAGAATGTACAATAGTCCATTACCAGTTTAAGAGGTTCATCAAGTACAAAACTAGGTAAATTTTCCTCATGCCTAGGTGAGGGATAAAAATCAAGGCCTAAATATATATAATAATGAAGAGAGAAGGAGAGGGAAAATGTCATGGAGTGAGATATATAGGTCATAAATAACCATGATAACTCCATCTTTATTTAAAATAAATTATAATGGTCTTCCATAGGTCTCTCCATGCATTGGTGATCATAAATGGGATCTTTAGGCATTGAGGTGGAGTGGTAGAGGCTACAACTGACTTGTTTGAATCCTTTCAGATCATAAACACACCTAAATATGGTCAAAAAACTCTTTTTGGAATTTATAACATTAAAGAGATCAATTGAGCCTCCCATGAAGCACCTAATAACCCACCTTCTCTTGCATGTTGACTTAAGCCATGGAAGCTACTCCAAACTATCATTATGGATATGAAATTTATTTTCTTGCCCCATCATTAGTTACATGGCTAATTACCCTAATTAAATCCCCCAATAGCATCTCTACACCAACCTTCAAATCTCTTTGTTGACCAAGTTTGCTTCATAGGCAAATAGGCCTAGTGACTGAGTTGTTTGTGCTTGGTGGAAATGAAAGCCTATATGAGACCTTAAGATCATATAAATAGGTGAGATTTTGGTCTAAAAAATCATCATATACCATGATATAGGTCCTTCTAAGTAAAATACACCTGTAACCTTACCATAATGAGTGACTAAATCACATTCTCTTTCACATTTATAAATTGACTATTTGGAGGAGACTTACAGAGGCATTTCTAGGTAGAAAATTGAGCAACTGGAGTCTTGGGAAGATGAAACAAGTCTCAAACTTCCCCCTCTAATGATTGGAAACTTCTCAAATCACTCTATACTTTGTTTTCTACTTAATTCCTTAAAAAAATATTATTTTATGATAGATCTGTACAATATCTATATAGACCAGTACTATGGGTAGGGTCTCCTATAATTTCACTTTGTGGTTCAAGTGTTTATCAGGTCATTCAAGATTTTTTGGGTGTAATTATTTCCATTTTTTTTAATTTTGGTTTGCCTTAGGGTTTAGGTAGGGTTTTGGAGGTCTACCATCTTAATGATGGTTTATAAATATGAGACCTCTAATCCCAAACTTATGGTCATGGAGGTTTAGTAACTATACCCACATAAAACTCTTGAAAATATTTGGTTCCCATGTAGCTAGTGTGGAGAGATGTGAGCACAAGTTGGTGAACCTTGAGCTTTCTACAAGTAGTCTATGTAGGCTAAATTATTATAATTTGTTCATAAAATTAGTCATCTCAAATGAACTCACTTTTTCATGGATCTTAAATCCATATGGGTTCCCAACTTCCCCTAGGAGCATCCAGCTTGAGTTCCTCTACCATAAATGATCTGAGCATTTTAATAGGCAACTCGATTTGGCTGATTGGACTATATAGTTCAAAGTGGACTTCAAGACCCAAATTAAATTTTTAATTGTATTATCTAATTCAAACATATATCATATGACTTATAACATCTTCTCATACCTTTTCATGATTTCAACTCTACTCAGGAGGGTTTGAGTGTACTTCAAATGTGATGTGGGGTTTATAGGTCTTAAGATTAGCTTTAGGCCTAATAGGCCTAATACTGAGTTTGAAGACATAGAAATATTGTGAGTTACTTGGGAAATTAAACATAACCAAATCACCCTCTTTACTTAGATTCTATCCCCTTACAACTATCTTTATCTTCCCATACTCTAACTTGTCTTCACTTGCTCATGTGACTACCTATAGATAACAACCTATTATTAGTCTGAGTTATTTGGGTCTAGTGTAGGAACTTGAGTGGTTTATTAACTTATTTCATGAGTATTTTATGGAGTTATGAATTATTATAGTATGATTTTAGGGTTATAAACACCCTTATATCTAAGTTTCCTTTCAATTCTATTCTTGCATACCCTACATAGTCAAACTTAGGGTTTGTGTATAGTTAGGCATGTGCAACCCTTAGGCTTGAGTTTAGTGATATCTATACCACAATTAGAGGATTTTTTATGTTTTAAAAAATTATCATGTATATTCCATTAGATTTTTCCATATTTAGATCACTTCAAAATTAAATGCCTTTACTTTGATGTATACAGGCTTACTTAGGCCTATTAGGCATAATTAGGTCATTCAAGCATAATCCTATGTAGAAGTGATAAATAATTAGGATCATTTGGAAAAATATGATATAATATTAAACCTAAAATCCTTTCAAGTTTTCTCATTTTCTCTCTATTGTACCCATGCCCTTGCTTATGTGCTTGGTTGTAGGTGGCATTCTTGAACCATGACTGCATTGTAGGTGTAAGTGGAAAGTATTTTATTTACCATATTGAGTTTCTAATAATCACGAGACCCCTATAAAATCTCTATTTTATTCCTTCTCTAATGTTTCTATCCCCTTAAACAACCCTTAAGCATGTGATCAACTTTAATTCCTACACATAGGCCTGTGTGGGCCATTAGGCTCCTTTTTTCTCATCTTAAATGGATAAAATAATTATCTAAGGATTAATAACTTTGATAAAACAAATAAAATTCTTGAAGATAAGTATCATTTCACCATTATGTAGGCATCTACACATTTTGGTCTGACTATTTGTATGTTTATGCCCAACTAAGCTTGATTAGGCCATCTAGGTCTTTTATTTTCTTAAAGAATCAAACTACTGGTCATAGACATTGAGGGTCTTTAACAAAAGGTTATGAAATCCTTATCCACCATCATCTTCATGGAATTATTAGTCATATCCATCTCATTCGTCCTGTATGTGGTAGACTGGCCCTTGACTATATGAGAGAGAGTAGATTCTTCCCTTAACATTCTTCTCAATTACTCATCCCCTCATTGACCCCTCATGCTCCTTGAGTGACTTCACTATGTTTTTTACCCCTTAATTCTCTTCTTCACCCTCCAAATGTTGTTTCTTGATCAAATGGTTCCCACCTACAGGTAGGCTTGTAGGTAATTTTATTAGGCTTAGATTGTGTGTATTCATTTGAGGAAGTGGGCATGATGTTCCACTACCATATTTAAGTTCCATAATCATGTTGGATGATTGTTGATGATTTTTTACAACCTTATTAACTCCTCAAAACTTTATCATGTTATTAGAGTCCCTTTAATCCTTAGTCACAACAAATGTCTATCAAAATGTAGATTAAATCACTCTCTTGGGGAGAGTTGAGAAGGTATTGACATGTCTACCCTATTTTCTTCATTTTTATTATCTTTCATAGGACCATATGAATCCTCAATATTTAAATTTCTCTAAGACTTCCATTCAATAATAAATTCTCATCTCTTAGTCTATACAATATGCATGATATGACTGAGAGAAGTTTACCTTTGCATAGTGGGTTGAGAGTGAAGATGATTTAATGTATAGGGATAATATGAGCATGAGGTAACATATCAAGGAGTGAATGAAGGAGATCATGTATATCTCAAACACCACCAAAATATCTTTTGTAGCCACTTTATCCTCACCTTACAAAGGAGACCACATCTACTCATGACAGTCATATTAGAGGTAAGACCTTGAAGGGCTACTTGATTATCTGGTGGCTCAGTTGAGTTTAAGAGGTAAAGAGGGATTTAATAGCTTTAATAAACCCATAATATAATCCAACAAAATTATCAACACTCCCATATTATGCACAAGGATTCTGAAACATGAGAAACTCCTTTTGTAGTCTATAAATAGATGAAACCAAAATATTTGCTTGCTTCCACACCCTCACAAGTGTGAAACATGGGTTGAAGGTGATGGATATGGGATATGAGGGTATATATAACACACATCAAGCATTGGGTCTTAGAAAAACTTCAAAAATACACTAAAACTAATGTCATTTCAACCCCTTGTACATATGAATAAGCTCATTGGAGTGACCAGCTTGTTAATTCTTGTTCATAAAGATCAGGCCATGAACTTACAAAAAAATTCCATGAATAATAATGTCAAGGGACCCCCTTCCTCTTCCCAAGAGACTAGCTCCCCATTTTCTCTCTCATATCTATATTATGCACAAACTTGAAAGCTTTCTTGGGCTACAGAAGAGCTCGATGGAAGGGAGAGGTCAGTTTTTGACCTGTTTAACATTCTTTGATCATGAAACTTCCCCTAGACATCTAATATGAGCTAATATTCAATATTTAACCCCCCTCTATATGGACCTAATTGTAAAAGTCCGTAAAACCTACAAGAAACACCTAAAAATCCTTTTTTTTTTCATTTTTTCATGTTTCAAGATTTGAACCACCATTGGAGTTCAGAAGGAGGGAAAAATGAGTCAAATATCATTTGAAAACTGGTGGTATGGCAAGGGAGGATCTAAAAATGCATATTTTCCCATGTGTGGGACCCAAATGATGAGTGGGGGTGAAAATGAGATTTGAAATAGACCTTTATGAGTATGAAACCATTCAAACATGATTTAAAATATTAATTAGGCCCTTTTAAGACCCATTTAAAGGAAATGTGGCATCAAAACACTCTCTTTCCTAAGTTTAATAGTGTAATGTAGACTCATATGGGGCATTTAAGGGGTATTTGATGGCTTTTAAGGGTGAATTAAGGTGTGAATTAGGCTTGGATGAGTAAATCATGAATAATGACCTTAAACACATTATTGTACCTCATGTGATGACCTCAATAAGGGTTTAGACACCCTTACATACCATGGCAAATATCTCCCTTATTAAAGTGGCTTAGGCATGCCTAAAACCATGAGAAATGGAAACCTTAAACTTTCCAAATTACCTTAACTTTGTCAAAAGATCCTTAATCTTGCTAAACACTATTTAGACCAAACTTATAGACCTCCAAGGAACCTTGACACTCTCTTACTCACTTAGAAGGTCAACATGACCACTACCACATCACTAATAGACTTCCAAACAACTATGACATAATGAGCTTAACAACATACTCCATGACACCTCCAATGATGTTAAATGATTTTAAGAAGCATTCATAAGACATGACAAGTTTAGATACTATATAAAAACTTATAAGGGTTCTCATGTAAGCTATTTGATGGTAGGGGTTGACATATGGCCTGTGAGGCCATAGTGTCAACAAGAATACTCACTATTTTGTCTTAGACCTTGCTCACTCCATTAGCAAAGGCCAGTCTTGAGACCAGGGGGTTTATTTGAATGTAAAACACAAGATAAACATTTCAAACCCATAGAGGGCCCTTGAGGAAATATATAAACATATATAGGGTCTCAATACACTTTTAGGTTGCACAAAACTTAATTTTTAATCCAAATGCCCTTGAGGGCTAGGAAGGAGTTTTTAATCCAAATGACCTTGAGGGTTAGGAAAGAGGTGATAGGCCTTAAACCCCAAGTCCCCTGACCATGTACCAAATGCATATATTGGGGTAATAATAATTACCAAATCATGTAGATTCATGAGGAATATTTGTTTGGAGGTGTGTGAATCTTTCCCAGAAATATGATTGAGTTTTAAGGCCTAAAACCCAAATTAGACCTCTCTCAAGTTCAAGATGCAGACACCTAAAACTGGCCACCAATGACCTCCAACTAGGATTTTGACCAATTCTTATCAAAATACACAATTTGGCCTAAAAACACTAAAATGCATTAAAAGAATTGAATTTTTTATATTCAAGTGCTAATTTTTGCTAGGGTATCATTAAATGGGCAATGCAATTTATGAAGTGGATAACTTTGATCAGATCATTTCGAGTCAAAATGATAATTTTGCACTTGGGCACTTTGGATTGATTTTTTATACCAAATTTCTTGCACAAGACACATGCATTTGTTATTTTGTGTTGGCAACATCTTAAATGAGATAATTAATCCAATGCATTTGGAATCACATCCTAATTCCAATCCAATCAAATTTTGGGCCAATAACAACACATTCTGACCAATTTAAGTAATTTGTGCACAAAGAGCCAAGGTTTGCATCAAAGTGCTTAATCATGCTTAAGAGCTAATTAAACCAAATCATAAGCCTAATTAAGAATTTCATGGAACTTGTTGAATAAATATTTATTGGAAATTGATTGTCATTAATTGTATAATCAGGTGACATCATTTCATGAGAAGACATCCCTATGCCATAAATGCCACAAATATCTAAATTAATGCCTCTTATGCCTCGTTAAGGCCATCCATACCTAGTTAATGACCCTCTATCCAAAATATTGACAAGCCTATTTATGAATTTAAATTACTTGATATAATTAATCCTTAGCCACACATCTTCATTTTGAGATAGATAATTTAGGTTGATTCTAAACCATTCCAAAAATAGATAAATAGAAGGCCTTATATATTGAATTTTAAGATCTCATAAGCCAAAGTTACCATGAAAAAATGAATTCCAAAGACCATTGAATTAGTGTTATGATTCCCAAATATTGAGCTAATCTAAGCCAATCCAAAGCAAAAATGGTGCCAAGGATAGATGGAGGTAGCCACACTTCATTGATGTAGACTTCATGAGCATAAATTGAGTAAGACACTACAAAAAGTATTTTGGAGCATCCAAGGAAGGTGAAAGATTTCTTTATCTTTGCAATGCTAAATATTTATTTGTCTTTGAATTCTAGTTTTGTTTCTCATTTAGTTTTGTTAATATGATCCCCCCTTGAGATAGGCTTAGGGTGTTAGCTTAGTGTGTCCTTTATTTGAATTTTATTTCATTCACTAACACCATACTAATCTTCCCCTATTTCAAATTCCTATGTTCATAAATGGCATGCCTGGTGGGAAAAGATACATCCCACATATGAAGGAGAGTATGAGGCAAATTTAAAATTTAAATTTGGATGCTTAAAACTCTTTCTAAGTTATTTTCTAATTTGGTTTGGCCATATTTTTATCTTCACGGGTTTACACAGGTAACTGCTGATGGTCGGAGGAACCAGCAATGGTTGAGTAAACTACCAATAGTCATTTTAAACCATTGATGGTAAGGTATAACCATAAATAGTCATTATATTTTTCTTAAAAAAACAAACCCAAGAGATAATAGGCCATTATAAAATGCTTGGTTTGGGGACATACAAACTCCATTTTTGATGATTTTTTTCAAAACCACGTGTTTTCTCCTAAATTTTAATATTAGTTTAGATTCAAGTTGCATAGATTTTTCATAAAATTTTGAAAAGATATTTAAATGCTTCTAATCTAACACATTTACTTTTGGGGTGATGCCTTTGGGTAGATAGATAACCATCGACATTATTCCAAACTTAAATTAGCTTCAAAGCTAAAGGACATACTGACTTTTTAATCATAGGATCAAGCTTGAAATTTGTTAATACATTATTTTTAGACCTTTTTTCAAAGTTTAAAATGGACTAGGATATCTTTTTTGGTTCTTAATGGAAAATTTAGATTCTTAGGTAAATGTTTTGAAAAATTGTGCTTTCAAAGTTACAACTTAAGACCAAGGGGTCAAAAGAACACCACCTAATATTTCATTTGGTGCTTAAAATTGAACTTACTTGTCAAATTTTGTCTTCAATAGTTATTTAAACTTATAATTTGATTGGAAAAAAGAGGGATGTTATGTGTATGCTCTTCCATCCATCCCCGTTAGTGAACTTTTGGAATCAAAAGTGTCATTTTTATTGAAAACATGCCTAGTCCAAGGCATAGAAATAATGTTGTGTAAAGCACTCCCAAAAAAATCACAGTAGTTTGGGTGATCTTGAAATTACCCTAATGTATTTCTATTAGTAATTTATTTTATTGCATCTTGGCTTGTGAAGGGGACTTCATTACCTCCTACAAGTTCTATAGGGAAGCTTTAACCTGGGGTTTCATCTCTTGACACTGACTTCAACCAATCCCATTAGGATTAGAGGTTTGAGCGATTAAGCCACCTTCTAGTGTTAGAGTTGCACACAAGGCATATATACACGATGGACATCACACTGTAATGAGCAAGTGATAGATGTAGTGGTTAAAAAAAGGATAAGACCTTTTTGTAATAATCTAAGTGTTGCAAACACCCAATTTAAATGTGATACTTTTGCAACATGACATGAAATTCACTGGGTAATTGATCCATCTAGAACATTTCAAAACCAATTATTTTTATCCAACCCCATATTACCAACCCTTGATAGGAATTTGGATGATTTACTTGTATTTTGTCATTTTCTTGCTTGGTGTTTTTGAGACTAAAACTAATGTGTTTGTTTATAAACCACATCCAAACCAATTTGTTTATAAGTCACTCTTTTATCCAAAGAGGTGTTATTCTGGCCACTTTACACCACACTTGTGCCTTGAAATTTTTACTTAACATGTTTCTATGTGTGTTACTTGTTTGAGATGGGTACCATTATGCTGTCCAAATTATTATCAAGTTTATGCCTTTTGAGTCTTTGAAACATAACATTGATCACATAATTACATCGTTAGGCTACTAAATTTGTTTCAAAACTTGTTTACCATTGCACCAAAAATTATCTATTTTAAACCATGTCACATCAACCATTTGGACCTTGTTTATGTGTCGTCATGCCATCCAATCTTGTCTAGCTTGGTTGGTCAAAAACTAGGATTCAACATTGAGTTTTAAATTAACTTTGTCAAGTTTGGATCCAAACATTGATTGATTTTTGTTTAGGCCTCATTTTATGGGGTTGATACACATATATTTCTCTTTTAGGTTGCATAACTTTGATTAATTTATTACCCAAAATTGATGACTATTTATTGTTTATTTGTTCAATGCCTATCCTTATCATTATTTATGCCTTTATTTGGGAGAACACAACCTTTCTCCAATTTTTTTTTGCCTTATGATTAACACCAACTAATCATGTTTATGTTTAATTTCATGTGTCAGGTCTATGTTAAAGTTATTCCAAACTTGTTAGATTAAATCAAATCAAATTATCCTTTGTTTAAAGTCTAGCTTTTGATGCCATGTTTGGCCAAGAGTCCTAGCAAATCATGTTTGTTTGAGCCTAGCTTTTGACCCTACATTTTGGATAAAATACCTAGCAACTCAAATTTTCCCTTTCCTAGTTTAGACCTTGTTTGGAAAACTTTGGCCTAGACCTTTGACATGTTCATTTTTATTTAGACACTTGACCTTTTGTGTGTATGTCATTTGATGTTAGAAAATTTTATTCCAAGTTTTAGCACAAACCATTTTAGAGATATAGCTCCATGATCAAATCATTGTTTAGAGATACAACTCTACCACCTTTGACCAAGTTAGACCAAGTCTGAACCATTTATCCTTTGAACACATTTTTAGAGTTTTCATAACACTAAGCCTTTTATTTTGGATCTTTCATCATTTATGTGGATATATTTAGCTACACTTATGGTGGAGTCACGTACAATCCAACTTACAGTAGAATGGCCACACAAAATCTAACTAGAAACCCCTATAGAGATAGATTTTCTAAGGAGTTTTATTATTCTCCCTACAATACTCCATAAGGGGAACATAGTCAAAATCCAAAAAATCCAAATCAAGTTATTGATTGGGATGATATACTTTATGAGGAGGACTTAGATGTTTTGGCTTATGTGAGTAATTAGGATCCACCATGTTGTACCATTTATATCCTAGGGCCACAACATCATACCATTTCCATAGCATGACCTCATCCTTTGGTTTATGTGAGCAATCAATCTCCATAATGACCCAAACTTATCTTTTAGGACTTCATCCTTTGGCTTATGAGAGCAATCAGGCTCCACAATGCCATACCATTACCATTTTGAGACCTCATCCTTTAGTTTGTGTCAGTAACCAAGCTTCATACCGCCCTGTTGTTATCATTTTAGGACTTCATCCTTTGGCTCATGTGAGCAATCATGCTCCCCAATTCCCTACCATTATCCAACCCCTGATCATTCTTCATCTATTGCCAATAGTTCCCCACTTTAGAAAACCATAGGCCATTCCTCATCTAGTACCAATCCCATCAAAACCTCAACTGATCCAATCATTTGAAGACCAATCTATGTTAAAAATTGGTATTTTATAACTCATTGAAAACCAAGTCCAAGAGAAACAACTAATACAAGATGTTTTTGTTGAACCAACCACTTGTGATGAATGGCACATTGATCCTATACCTGTTGTCAAGAAGTCTCACTCTAATGAGCTAGTCTTTATTGAGTCACTTCTTGATGATTATAATTGCCTTTAAGAAAACCATTACCTCGACCATATGCCTATTTTTCAAGATCCTCCTATTGACAAGCCAATTTTTAAGGATTTGTCTCTTGAAATTTTTCCCATCCTAGAGGGGTTTCAATCTGACAAACCAATTTTTATGGATCCCACCATGCCATCATAAGCCATTACTTTTCCAATAATAAACATTCATCAATACATCATTATGATAGAGAACCCATTAGATGAAGAGTTAGAGTTAGAGTCAGGTTCCATTATTAAACCAACATTATATTTAGCATCAAAATTAGAATCAACATTAGTATCAATATTAGATTCAGAGTCCATTAAGCTAGAATTAGATTCAAATACATAATATGTTCATGACTATTACAACATTCGTTATGCATGCCTCACAAATTAGTTTGAATACATTTGTCATCCTTCTACAATTTTTGAGGATGAGTACTTCAACTTTGACACAAGTTATCATAGTATCTTCTATAAGGATTATGCAACCTCTCCCCATTCCATTACCATTCCATAGGCCATTACCATCAACCAACATAGCTATATTATTGACATTCCATCTCCCATAAGTATCGATTGGGATCGATAGAATCACACTTTGTTTAACTACATCCATGGTGACATAGTAGTTGAGGAAGGGCAAGGAGACCAAGACCATACTCATGTAGTATAAGAACACTCTCCTATTGAAACCTTTTCAAAGGTGCTAGGGGACATGTAAAGTTCAAAATCAGCATCTTTTAGTGAAACTTTTTCAAAAGCACTAGAAGAAAATCAAAGTTAAAATCCAAAGTTCATTAGTGAAACTTTATCAGAGGTATTATAGGACAATCAAGACAACTTCATTGGTGAAAACCTCATTGAGGCACCAATCATTGAGCAAAAAATTTCTTCACTTCATGATGAAGACAAAATAAAAGATCAAATCAAAATAGCTTACAATCTATAACCTAATCAGATGGTAGCTACTCTCAAGATCAAATAATAGAAAAATATGGTGGTCCTATTGAGAGAACAGGTCTTCAACACCACCACATCTAAATTCATGTCAAATTTGGTATCAAAAACATTTTGTGTGACTGAAAGTCCTGATCTTCATTTATTTCCCTACTATTACACATTCCATTATCATCTACCATTCCATTTCAAAAATAAACATATCATCCAACTTTTATCCCTATTTACCATCTATAGCCACACATTCCTTTATAGAGGATATAAAGATACCTTATCTTGATGCTTGAAGGAATCATAATAAACAACCAATGAAGATCAAAACAACATTCTTTGCATCTAAATATATAGTTAGTTCTTGACAAAGAAACTATTTAGATGAGGTGTAGGCTAGCAATTAACATGATTGATTATTTTGTTTGTATCATTTACTGATTAAGATGTGCATCTTCACTTCAGTAAGAATAATAGAATCATATGTCATTTACCATACCTAGGCCAAATACATCCAACCCAATAACCAATCATCAATGAAAAACATGTACCATGCTATTGTCACATATCCATTTCATTTTCCATTGTCACATATCCTAGCTAATCACCTTCTCACTTGGGGGAAACCCTCTTACCATCTTATCCAATCTATCAAAACCCATCATTATCCTAGAAAAAAATAATTCCATTTTACCATATCATTCCTATCTATACCAAAGCCTATTTTAAGCCATCCTATCCAATCTTATTTTGATCTTGGTTCCTGTAGTTCTTCTCACACCTTTTATGAGGGGATTCCAATCAAGTTTCACCAATCTATCAAAAATCTATGTTTACAATGACAGTCTGTGAAAGTCATGTGATAGTTTATCTAGCAAGATATCTTTAATTTTCCATCTTATATCAAGTTTATTTATGTGAGCCTAATTATAACTGCTTATGGGTAAATCAGTGTCTCTCTAGTCTTGTTACTAATTATAACTATCTATGGGAAAATTAGTATCATTGATTTGATCCATTGTATCCTAGTTATAACCACCTATGGGAAAACTAGGGGCAACACTTGTTTATCATGAATTACCATGTCACTTTGCCATTACTATTTTCATTTAGCTAGCCATTTGCTAGATTTGGGAACTTGTTGGGACCTAGTTGGTTTTTCCCCACCTTTTATGTGGATGGAATTATTATGATCTGAGGCCATTTCAAGACAAAGTAGGTCATGCTCAATTCATGTTGAAGTCAACTTAGTCCCCCTTTCCATGCACTCTCACCATTTTGTGAACAACCTAAGCCAATGCTCTCACAATTTTATGAGTAGGTATCTTGTAATTCTCTAATGGGTTAAGATACCTCAAAATTCCAAAAACATTCAAATATTTCAAAATCCAAAAAATTTTGTCATGTCTAAGCCTAGTTAGTTATCCTCGATCTGCCCTACCAGGGCAAAGTCATTGTTAGGATGCTTTCTTTTGATTTTATTTTTAAAAGTTATGTTTGTTTGTGTGCTTGACTATTTGATTTATTTTAGCACTATTGTATCAACTCAGTTTATATGCATTCATTAGGTGATTCCTTGCATACATTATTCTTGAGTCCATCCATATTCATGCATCAACATTGTCATCATGGTTTTTATCATTGGTGCATTATTTTCAATTATTTATTGGATTATGATTCAGTATTTATGCATATTTTAGGACATTATTTATGGTGTTCTATCATGATGCCTACCATCACATGCTATAGTAAAAATTAGATTCAATAATGTCTACAAGTAATGAAGTTTCAAAAGTTTCTCCTTGGCACCTTGGCAAACCCATCCCATCTTGATCAAATTAACCCATTAACCATTCTAGTTATATCATTACTAATAAGGATGATCATGTCCTCATTGTTAGGTTACAATTAAATCTTTTTTATTGATCAATCTCATTCTTCTATTCATTCCTTTCATCACTTTGTGCATCCTTGTATGACTGGTTGTTTGTGACTTCTTTAATCATTAAACCATCACATCTAAATTTGCATCCATTCATATTTAATTTGTATTCCAAGTTATATCCTTGAGTTATGCTTGATAATATGCCCTAACTAGGGTACAACCATATCAAACATAATCTTTATCCAATCTAGTTCCTCTTAATGATTATAACCACTTATGGGTAAATCATTATTTTGACTTTTATTCTTGATTATAACTGCCTTTGGGCAAATAAATACCTTTTAAATCAATGCATCCAAGAATTTCTCATTTGGATTACTCTCAACCACAGGTAATCCCACTTTTTCTTCATGCTTCTTTTTGAGGGACCATCCATCAACAAATGTGATGGCCACTCCCTCGAGGGGACATCATCATAGGCTTCCCACACACCATTTGGATCTTTTTCTTCAATCATCATCTTGTTTTTTGTATATAATCCATTTATCATTATTTGAGAATACATTACTATGCCTATAGTTTAAAACATCTTCCCAAATAGGGGAAAACTATAGACACCTAAAAATATCCATCGATGACCTCCAACTAGGCTTTTTACCAATTCTTATCAAAATACACAATTTGGCCTAAAAACACTAAAATGTATTAAAAAAGATGAAATTTTTATATTAAAGTGATGATTTTTGCTAAGGTATAATTAAATTGGGTAATGAAATTTATGAAGAAGCTAACTTTGATCAGATCATTTCGAGTCAAAATAACAATTTTACACCTAGGCACTCTAAATTGCTCTTTTCTACCAAATTTCTTGTATAAGATGCATGCCTTTGTTATTTTGTGTTGGAAACATCTTAAATGGGATAAAAAATACAATACATCTGAAATCACATCCTAATTTAAATCTAATCAAATTTTAGGCCAATAATAAGACATTCTAACCAATTTGAGTAATTTGTGCACAAAGAGCCAACGTTTACATCAAAGTGCTTAATTATGCTTAAGAGATAATTGAACCAAATCATGAGCCTAATTAAGAATTACATAGAACTTGTTGAATAAATATTTATTTTAAATTGATTGTCATTAACTGCATCATCAGGTGACATCATTTCTTGGGAAGACATCCTTAGGCCATAAATGCCACAAATATTTGAATTAATGCCTCCCATGCCTCATTAAGACCCTCCAAGCCTAGTTAATGCCCCTCTATCTCAAATATTGATGATCCTATTTATGAAATTTAATCACATAATTAAATTAATCCTTATCCACACATCTTCATCTTGAGATGGATGGTTCAGGTTGATTCTAAACCATTCCAAAAATCTATAAATAGGAGGCCTTGCCTATTAAATTTTAATCTCTCATAAGCCAAAGTTACCATGCAAAAATGAATTCCAAGGAAAATTTAATTAGTGTTATAATTCCCAAATATTGAGCCAAGCCAAGCCAATCAAAGCCAAATCTAAACATGGTGCCAAAGAGAGATGGAGGTAGCCACACTTTATTGATGTAGACATCATGAGCACAAATCGAGCAAGCCACTACAACAAGCATTTTGGAGAATCCAAAGAAGGTGAAGGAAGGGCTTTATTTCATGTTTTAGTTGTGTTTTCCATATTCGTTTTGTTAACTAAGCTACCCCTTTGAGATAGGATTAGGGTGTTAGTTTAGTGTGTTTTTGATTAATTTTTTTAATTCAATAACACAATACTAATCTCCCCCTATTGCAATATTCTATTCACATAAGAAAGCTAAGTCTGCTTCCCAATGATCAACTTCATACATTCACACCATATATAACACTTTTAATGGGAAGATACACTATTTGAAATAGGTAGTGGGGTTAGTTGATAATATTCTACAAGTGGAATGAGGCCAATTGGTGGCTTGTGTTTTATGAATAATCGTTAAGACCCCAAATAGGTTTTAAACCCTCCTAAAACCTTAATAGTGACTAGGTAAAAAAATGGACCTATAAATCACATTTAATTTTATATTTTTCTCCTAAAACCTATTCTATGTTGTTGAGGACTCGAAGGAAGTTATCCACATGTACTTTTTTCATACTTTTAGTTGTGCAGGCTACAATGAATGCCCTATTTTGCATGTTTCTTGGTGTTTTTCAAGTATTATAAGAAAGGGAGACCTTACCAATAACTGGATGAGATCATTTTAGATGTTTCCTAACTATTAAATATAAAAAATATGCATAGGATATTCTAGAGGTGGTTAAACAAGGCTCATTTTCTAAGGTAGTCTCAAACATGCCTAAAATGAGACTAGGTGACAAGCTCATTGCTTGGTTCTCATACTTCTACAGGGTCTCAAGACTTTAAAATTGACATAGATGTTGGTGATTTCCTATGGAAAGTGAATCAATTTTTTTTAGGTGATTTAACATGTGTTGGAGAATCTTGGAGCAATAAAATAGGGTTCTAGGAGAGGATGCCTAATTAAAGAGAGAGAAAGGCAAAAAAATGGACTTCCACTTAGAGTTAGGACATGAAATTTGACATGGATATGAAAGGCCATAATGGGTACTATAATATTTTATTATTTTTTAAATAAAACTTGTGTATTATCTTACATAAGGATGTTTACAATTTTTTAGGGCTATAAGGAAAATAGGCCTAGTGAGGGCTTGAGGAGAAAAATGGAGTCTTAGGAGTTGTTTTAGGAAAAAAAATGGTTTTTTTAAATGTACTATAAGATATTTTAAGACCATACATGGAGATTTATTTACTAAAATAATATGAACTTGAGTTTTGGGCCACTTGGACCAAGCTAGGTGTGTGAAATGAAGAGTTTCAATACACCTATGCACATGAATGATGAAATTTTAGACCAGAGGAGTTTATTAAGGCATGGTAGGTGTCAAATGATTTTTTTAAAGGTTTTCATAGTGAAATAATGATTTACAATCCCATTTATCACTCTTATTATGCAAGGAAGGGTAGTTTTCAAGAAGCTAGTTAAGGTGTCAAGCTAAGTTCTAACTCCACCACATGGAGGGTTGGAGCATCTTTAGGAGTGATACACATGGATTTTAAAGTATATATATGAATATTAAATAACACATTTATCATTTTAAATCACATGTAAATTTTTCAATCTTCTCCTACTACGCCCCCCCTCTCTCTCTCTTCACAATTCTCTATATAAGCAACCACTTTTGGCTTTGTAAAGAATCCACATCTGGTATGGCACCTTGCTAGTTTTCATACTAATTTTGAATTTCAATAAAATATTTAAATATGGTTTTTATTTCTCAACTTCTTATCTAAGTGTGTGAATTAGAGCATAGTTGAATGACAAGTAATAATCATCTATCCTTGTGTTCATCTTACTCTTTCATGTTTTGTGTAAGTAGTTTGCACTCTAATGGGTCACATGAAGTGTAGTTAATGTTATTATATGTCTTTAAGTGTAATAAATAATACTAATTTATATGATTAGACCTCTTATTCATCTAATTTGATAAATTCATTACATCTTACCTCCATGTTGAAATACTTATGTTAGAGAAACCATGGATGTTGAGATTAGTTTTGTGAATCAACTTTCATATTGCAAGTTTATGGTAGTCTTTTGGAGTTAAACTTGGTGTATCACCTTATTATATTATTTTTATTTCATGTTTCTCTTTCCATTTTCATCCCAATAAGTTAGTAGTATAGGTGATAAGCTTAAATAGACATATCAAGGGAGCTAGCCCTTCAATCGAGAGGTTTACCCCCACTATAGACAACCCAAAAGTCTAGGGGTAATCCCATTGCTTCACTCAATTAGAGTAGGATTAAACTAACTCTCCAATGGTAAAAAATTGAGTGATAAAAGTAACTTATGATATCTCCTAACATAGGGATACCCTTGCCCTATAAAATTATGGATAGAAATAGAACTAAAACTTCATCAACATATATTATGGATGGGGCTCCATGTAGTCTATTTAATAAGGTCATGGCAAGCCTAACACATTTTCCCAATTAGGAAATTATGACCTTTTTTCTCATGGAAAATTTATTGGGGTTTTCAACCTAACTTTGTAAAGTGTCCCTAACCCTATTATCTTTGATTAATTCCTTTATTTTTCATATATTATAGGGTATGTATACTTTAGGTGGTCTATAATTTTTTTCAAATGCTACACCAACTACATAAGCCACTGGCTGTGTGATATTATTATTGTGAAAAATGTCATTTTTGTATGTGCCCATTGTAAACAAATTAAATACTAAGTCAACATAGGTAAATACCTTGATCTTAGCTTCTACCTTGTGCAGTTAGATGAATTTAACAAAAATAAGGGTGTCTCTATATTCCAACTCACCAAGAGTCAAATTATCTTCATCAAAAAATGGATGAATATATTCAACCTCTACATATATGGATGTATAATTATGAAAGGCATTATGTAGAGCAATCAGGTCAAACTTTGTATCATTAAATTCATGTATAGTCCTAAATAAAAACAATAAAGGAGTTATTTATTAATTATCAATCTCCATTATAATCCTTCCTAAGCTCTATGTTTAATTTGAATATTATGTATTATAGAACACTATATATATTTGGATAGTAATTCACAAGATAGCTAATTTGTAGATGTACTTTGATTCAACTTGGAGCATATCATATAATCCAATTTTAAGCAGTGAATTCATTTTTAAAATATTGTGTTCATGAGAATTAATTGTAACATAATGGTCCTTTCAAATGTATTTCTAATTTAAATTTGATTTCATGGCATCAAATTTTAGAGGGATTTATTTGACACATGTCACCTTATCACTTATTTTGATTGATTAATCACAATTATCAACTTTAATATGGATATCTACCTTTAATAATTGCCATGATATCATGATCTAATTTATATTTCTTATTTGTAGTTGATTGTGTTCATAATAATACGTAGCCTTTAACTGTGTCATTATGGGACATGTGGTAACCTTTTGAATTATCACTTAGCTTGTAACTTTTATTTTGTCTCTAATTCATGTTAGTGTATATAGTTATGAGATGATGACAATTTAAAATTAACTATTCTGGAATTGACATGTGGAATACTTAGTGAGTGACACATGCAAATTGACTATGCAAAGGATGACACATAACAACCTATCACTTCTTCACTTTGTCATAATATTTATAATATATCATTTTAGCTAGATGATTATATGCTATGATATGATGACACATGGTATGATCTCCCTCAATCATTATGCCACTAATTTCCTAACTTAGATTTTCAGATAAAAGTCTATGATAAATCAAAATGGTGACAAATGGAGAAATATCGCTTAGTCATTTTGTCATAGGCATAAAATACTTAGAAATTTAAACAAATACTTATGATTAAATAAAATGGTGACACATGGATAAATCTCACTTAGTCACTTTGTCATGAGTATTCATGAATTAATCATTTTTGTAAATTATTGAAATGAATTGAGATGGAGATATGTGGAGTAATTTTGCTCAATTGGGTAGTCACTAATCGTTATAAATCATACTATTAAATTGTTTTTATAGATGCAAGAAAGAGGAAACACATGGAATAATATCATTTAGTTGATATGCCAAAGTTGTTAGGATCTTGATATGTTATTGATGTAAATGCCAAATAAATGGGAGCTCAATAAGACCTCGAAAGTTTGTAAAAACTTTGAAAATAAAGTGACCCTTGGTGACTTCAATGTTGACCAATAAATAAAATATGAAATGTAAATAAAATTTGATAACTTAAACAATAAAAAAATTAGATTAGTTATTCAAGTAAATTGAATTAACACAAAACTTGGTATTTTAATTAATTATTATCTCGATTTCAAGCCAAAATTCATAAATTAAAAAGTGAATAATAAAACTTAGTGTTGACTCTTAAAGTCACCATGTACTGTGAAATCTTACATAGGGGCACACATGAAGGGTGTATGCACAAGGAGAAAGACCACCCCCAGACTCAACTCAGTGCTTCATAAGCATGGTTCCTCAAGGTTCAAAGGGATTTCATAAGAAGGATAGATTAAAAAGAATCAAGATTCTACACTTTACTAAGGTTTTAGACTTTTCAAGGATCTATTCCTAAAAGGAATGCTCCAAATACAAGGGCAAAAGGGAGCATGCACATCTAACATGAAGCTAGGACCACTACAAAAGTACTCAATAAACATGATATAGTGCATGTTCTAGCACCAGTGCCTATCCATGCCTAGTGCTTGTGTTGACACTAGTCCCTGTGCTAGCACCAATGCTCATTTATGCCAAATCACTATATACACATAGTGCCTATGCCATCACTAGTGCTCATGTTGTGCCTATTACCCATCTGCTCTAAGTGCTTAGTGGTGCAAGAAACCTAGATGGGTGATTAAGTGGTAACTATTAAGTGGTAGCTTGGCCTAATTGAGCATCTAAAAGAGCTGTGCCAAAACAAAATTAAATACAAGGGTGGATGTTAGGTTGTCAAAGCATGGGCATGCAATCTCTTATGACAAATACTCAATTGATTTTCCCATCAACATTTAAAATTATAACTTCCCTGATAGTGGGTAAGATACTAATTAATGACCTATGGGCCTCTCATTGCTTTTAAAAATACTGGGTCTTTCATTGTAAAGGGTTCAACATTTTTTGACAACCTCATGCTATTGAAATCTACTATCCAAGAACACTTCTATTGGTTGAACCTTGCACTTTAATGATAACTGAGTTCACTTCTCTTCATTCTTCTTTCATGTATGATTTGTGTTTGTTGATCTTTGTCTATGGGTAATGTTCACCCCTCCCATTTCCATCCATTCCCAACACCTTTGTGTAGAACTTGGAGCTCACTTGTATGTCATATTTTGTGTGCACTTAGTTATATGTATGCATTTCCTTGGACCAATTATTATCCCTCTCAGTGTTTTTCTATGTTCTTATGCCTCTATCCAAAATAATTATGCATCTAGAGTATCTTTCATGGCTATTATGTGATACTATCTCATTATTAATGATTTGTAGTATGTTCATCAAGGTAGTGGAAGTGTTCACTCTATTTTTGGTGCATCACCTTTACTTTCCAACAAACTCTTACCTTTTTCCTCCCTTTTCCTATCAAGTCTATGTTTAACACTAATTATATATTTCATTCTACTCTTCATAGGTCTACGTGTTGGTCCTAAAATGATGCACTTAGAATAGAAGGAATTCAGCCTACTCTAGAGGTTCATCCTAAGGATCACAAGGGTCCCACACCTTGGGGACATTCCCCACCATTGTAATGAGACAAATGATGCTCCACACACATAGGTGATGTGATAACACTTCTTCATCCAACATCAAATACTTCAGTGTGATGCACCAAGCAATCATGCTCTGTTCCCTGCATCAAAAACTCCTATACTATGAACCATTCACAGGTGCACATTTCAAACAAAAAAAAATTTGGCATGCCCAATGGGACCCAATTTTATGATCCTTACATCATCCATTTAATGATTTTGTGTGTTCTTCAATGTATTTTACCATTTAGGGGTAGTCTATTCGACACCATGGTGACTCCAAGGATCAAATCTATTGGTTTAAGTAGTTTTAATGCTTGAAGACGTGTATTTTCACCCCTCATTTCATGAAAATGCATTTTTATACTCCCTTACCATCCATATCAGACTAAAAATGTTGTTGGTTTTATCCCAAATAGCCATGTCATAGTAAGATATCATCCTTATCCTAATGTTAGCTCCTTCCCACCTTAGCTCAACCTTTATGGCATTTTACTCATGCTTATAATCATCCATTTAAAGGATATGTTACTCCCAATCAACATAGTTACCCTCCTAACCAACCCCAACAAAGCATCAGTTTTATCTGGTTTGATTACCAAAAATAACTGATGGAGATTGAAAAAGAGTAAGAGTATAATAGGAAACAAGAAGAGCTTGATTTTCAAGCTTATTTCCATAAATAAGAGGTAAGTGAGTGAGAAAGACATTATGAATAGTGCCTAGCCAAGCAGATCATAGACAAAGAGGAGAAAATGCATCAAATGCTTTCTCAAATACAATAAAATAGACCTTACTTAACCTCCTCTATTCTGAGTTTAAAGATAAGATTATCTTGCCATAGCTCAAGCTCAACCCACTCAAAAGGAGGCTCCTACATTAAATATATTGAGATTCAACAAGGGAAACCATCTAAAATTTTAAACAAGCCTCCTTGTGTTAAAATCCCAAGATTTAGAAGTCTCCATCCTTCAAAAGAGCCTATTCTTGTGCAAAATTAGCTTATTATCCTTTAGGACCAAGCCTCTCAAAATTCCATTTTTTCTCAAGAGCTTAAAACTACTCAACCTTGGCATCTTTCTTGGACCAAGCCTCCTAATTTTAGGATGCCCTAACTTGTTAAGGCCACTCCTACTTCATCAATTGAACCCTCTTACCCTCCCATGATCTCCCTTTTTAAGGGAGGACCCATTATATGGAGAAAACATGAAGATCATCTAGAAGAATAAGAAGATATTTTAAAAGAAGATGATGAGAAAATAATTATTGTAAACCCTCTTTGTGCCATCAAACTATAAAATTTAGACTTTCTACAAGGAGGAGTTGAACCTTAGTAGCTATAATGGTAGAATAATGAGTAAATGGAAAGGGATGGAGAGGAAGGAGATATTATTGATGAGGAGAAGCCAATTTTCTCTAGCTAATATCATATTTAGGGGTGGTAATGAGTTCCTATCTTGGAAAAATGAGCTTCCATTCAACACAAAAGAAGGGGAAATCAGTCTTGAAGCTATGATGAGGTCTCTCATGTAGAAGAGTGAAGAGAAATTAGAAGAAAACCTCTTTTGGGATGATATAGAGGACTTATACTCAAGCTTTGATGATAATCCATCATCCTTTCAAGAAGAAGACTATGAGAAACATTCATAATAAGTGGAGGTAGATGTGATTCCAAGTTAATTATTAAGAAAAAAGCATCTCAATCAATAGAATGATAGGGTAGTAGAACACAAATATGAGGGAAAACTAATTTCTCAATCTTTATCCTATCAAGAGGATACCCTATAAGGTATTTGGCCTAGTTGGAGGCCAACAAGGAGTCACCATGTGTTGTGTTTAATCCAGAGCACAATGTTGAAAATCAAGGACATAATCAACTTGCCTTTCCACTCCTAGATGGCTATTTTTCTAGTCAACTTACATTGGATAGTGAGTTTTTTTTTGTTTGAATCCTTGGAGAAGTGTCCCATCAATTCATCAAGCACCCAATCCTTTTCCACCTCTAGTTGGCTACCTTAAAATATGAAAATCATTATAAATTGATAATAAAGGGAAATTATTTTATATAACTAGTCAATGGATTTATTCAGATAGCCCTCTGATTGGTTAGTTAAGGGTAGGTTAGATATTATTTATTTTCTCCAAGTGTTGAAACGTAATATTTTAGTATTTTTTATCTTTATTTAATTGCCTATGACATAATTGTTTTGTTTCATTGACCTTTATTTTGTTAGAGGTAGTCCTCAGTTCAGGTTTTTTAGTGAAGGGCCAAGCATTTATCAGGCACTTGGCATGTGTTTCAAGATGAATAAAAACCCTTACATGCACAAGAATTATGCTTTCAAAAGAGAGTTTATTGAGATTTCTTGACTCCATTCCCAATGGATTAATTCAAAGGCTACTAAACTTTGCTTAGTAGGAAAGTAAACTACTGAAGTTTTTAAAATGTTGACTCTTCAAGTCACCATATACCTTGAACTCTTATGTATGGGTATGCGTGTAAGATGCATGAACAAGGAAAAAGAACCCCCTAAACTCAACTCAATGCTTCATAGAGTATGGTTACTCAAGGTTCAAAGGGAGTTCATAGTAAGGATAGATTAAAAAGAGTCAAGATTCTACACTTTGCTAAAGATTTAGCCTTTACAAGGATCAATGCCTAAAAGGAATGCTCCAAAGACAAGGGCATAAGGGAATAAACATTTAAAATGAAGTTAGGAACACCATAAAAGTGTTTAATAAACATGGCCTAGTTCCCATTCCATCATCAGTCCCATGTCAGAATGAGTACTAGATTGCATTTATTAAATACTTCTATGGCAGCCCTAACTTCATTTTAGATACATGCGCTCCCTCGTGCCCTTTCCTTTAGAGCATTATTTTTAGGAATGAATCCTTGTAAAGGCCAAAACCTTAGTATTGGCAATTTAGCTTGTCAAGGCTAAATAACAACCCCTATTATTGAAAAAATTTCATGGTCATCATAGTGTTATTAACTACCAAGTCAATTAAGAGTTATTTCAGTGTCATATTAATAGTAACAAGTGTCATTATGAGGTTTTGAAAAAGATTCAAATGGTTTTATAATCTAAAGTGATTTTATGGAGATATAAAAAGGGTGGAAGTTGATGACTCTCAGATATACTCAGTATGTTCAAGCACAATTAATTACAATCCTTAAATGGAGGTAATAAACATACATAAAAGTTTCATACAGAGCTAAATTGAAGGTGATAAGGTACGTTTCTATGTTATTCATTAGTATATTCTTATGAAGTTATGTGTATGAGGTCAAAAGTGAAGGTTTTGGATTTAAATGCTTAAATTATACCTTGAAATACCTTTAAATCATTCAAAATAATTTTAAACACCTTCAAATTCATGTAATTACCTTAGTTTTAAATTCTTATGATTTGAAAACATCTCTACATGCAAGATAAATCATTGTATTTGGCCCACAAGAGCTCCCACATGCCATATTCACTCATATTTTAATGTCAAATAATTATTTATTATTTTAATCTCCTTCATAACCTATGGTATTCCTTGTTATTCCCTAAAATTGGTGGTTTAAGCTTTTGTTGTGAAGAAAAGGCAAAACAAATGTTATTTCAATGTATTTACATGCATAAGTATGGAATTGTATGGTCTTTTCCATACATCAGAGCTAAAGAGCATGGATATTAATATATGGTAGGTATTATAGAATAATTTAAAGGTAAAAGTATCCAATATAGGCCAAAAACTAGTTCCCTCAAATCATCTAGCTTCTTTGTACATAGTGAGAGTCCTTCAAGTTTGCAGGTGGTATGACAATGAGAGAGAAAATCAAGGTCTAAAATTTTGTATAGATACATTAGTCTCTAAGGGATTACATATATGGTAAGTGGTTATCAATTTGGTCTTTTATCCTTCATGAACCATCCTTTTAAAGTCAAGGCACTCACTATGTCTCCTTCATCCAAGTAGGCAGTCAGTTTTTTGAGTTTTCTCTTCATCTGGGATCATGGAAGAAAAATTCAAGTTTGTGGATTTTATAAAGAGAATGATCCACATTTCCATGTCATTATTTAGTTCCTTTCCACACATGTAAGGGTCATATATATCTCAATAATGCATAACAATGTAAATCTACATTTTACAAGCATAGGAAGAGAGTTGTATGATTCAAGAGAGAAGGAACATCAAGATTTTCTGGATTCTTGTTTGAATGGGTTTAATTCATGTTATATGTACCTAATTCAATATTCTAAAAATTTTCTTCAAATATTCATATCAAATAATCCATTAATGGTTCTTAACATCATCATGGAGTCATAGTCTAGCAAATTTTAAGGTTTCTTAGCATTTATTAAGGTTCTTAGTAGAATCCTAGGTTTCATTTTAGCACCATATACCTCCCTAGAAGACCTCAAAATTGTTAAATATTATTTAAAAGGTGATCATGATTAATTAAAATCTTCATTTTAGTCTTAACATACACTTTTCATGCTCTTAATCACCTCCATCTTGTTACATTCCATCTCACTATCTTCTTACTATTTTCCATCATTACATAAACATTGAGAATCATCATCCTTCATGTAAAATGTGGTTTACAAACCTTAAAATAGTGTTAAGGAGAGGAAAATATCCACCTATAGCTAAGGGAACTCAGTCAAGTTATGCATAATGAAAATATTGTCTTGAAGACACTATAAGGCATGGTTATCACATGAAGAAGGTGAAACTCTATTACCAATATGATAAGAGTAAGGAAAAAATTCTCATGTTCATGTTTTGTGACCTTCTCAAGGTCTAGCTCCACATAATTTGTACAAGCTACAATCACCTATAGCCATGATTAAGGGGATCAACAAAATGATATGAAAGAGACTTTCAAGAGAGGTTGACCTTCAAGTAAGGTTGTTGAAACTAATGGAGATTATATAGTTACTATATGATGACTCATGGACATCTTGTGACCTTATAAAACCATCCAATCATTTTAAAACCTTGTCATAGTCTATAAAAGCACATAGTCAATCTCCATCTATAGTCCTGCTAAGGGGAATTAAAACCAAAGGTGCAGACAAGGAGAAGTTTGAGGTATTTTAAGGGAAAATTAGACTCAAAAAGAACTTTAAGCAAGGCATAAGACTAGGTGAATGAATTTGGAGTTCTGTTAGTATGTTTCAAGGCCTAAAACTTGTACACAGTCTATACAAAGGCTTGATATGATCTCAAAATCAAGCTATGATGGAAAAGGGTCTATGTTTAAGTGTTAGAGTAATGACTATGCAAGTGATAATGTAGTCAAGAATTATTATAAGACCTAGATTAAAGGTAGACCATGAGTGAGAATTAAAATTTAATTAAGACATGTTTTTATGAAAATCTCCACCTACAACAGGGATAAAAGTATTTTGAAGTATACCAATCCTTCACCAAGTTCTAAACTATGAGAAGGGTGTTGTTATGTATTGAAGATAAATAAGGTTGATGTCTAGGTTTGAATATTAACATGGAATTAAGGTGTTTTATATAAATATGAGGTTGAAATTCCAAACAAAGTCATAGTCATTCACCTCATGAAATCCACCTACAACCATAAAAAAGTGCAGGCATATCTCCAAGTTGAAAGGGAATGAGATCAAATTGATCTAATGGTAGAGTTTAATGTCATATAAAGATTCATAGGGATAATGTAGATATTAATCCATCATGAAAATTAAGAGAGTTACCCAAAGCAATATACAATGTAGGTCAAACTTTGGAATGATCACCTACAACCATACTAGGTGGTCATTTCCATTGATACATCCACTTATCCTTGAAGGTATAGTTAAAATACATCTCATTAAACAAGGAATTTTTTTAAGTTATCCTTGAATTATATTTTTGAATTGATATCTTTTAAACCTTAATCAATATCTTGATTAACTCCTAAAATACTGCCATCACATAAAGCTAATGTACAAAGGCCTGTACAAGATAGGACTATGTATGAGCCTAAAATCAACCTTGAAGAGAAAATTCACCAAAGAAAGAGGTGAGAGAAAGTTTTCAAACCATTTGGGAGGTAATAAAGGTGATAAATGATGGTGAGTAGATATCAAACACCTCCATTTTCCCAAATCAACACCTACAACACTATTGACAGAGGTATCCATATTGAAGAAAATGAAAAGAAATGATGTCTTGATGGGGCATATAAGACTGAGGAGTGACTAGTGAAGGATAGGAATAATTAAAAGAGGGATTTTATAGCCTCATAAAAGCCTATTTAGTATATCAAACCCAAATACAAAGCTAAAATCATGAAAACACAATCTTCTAACACTAAAATACAGTCAAGGATGTTGTAAGTTGTCATTGATGTAATATGATTGAGCCTGTCATTGAAGTCAAAATAAGAATGAGGAATGGTGATACATTTTAATGTATTGTGATAAATAGTAAGGAATGATGGAATAATTTATTATAGGTTCCTGTTGAAAGATGATGTCATGAAGTGATGAGAAGGCTTGAGCATGGGTTATCTAGTTTAGTGCAAGAGGGAACATGATGGCTCTAGGAGATAAATACAAAGAGGTATAAGAGGATGTATAAGGATATTTAAACATGAATTTCAGTTATTAAAACACTTAGGTTGAAAGTAAATCTATAGTGGCAGCAAGGTTAGGTATTGAGGCATAAATCTTGCATGAGAAACCTAGTATAAAGACATAAGCTTGGTAGTTTGTTAAGATGAGAAGTGTGAGACATATGTGAACAAGGTTGGAAGTGTGATATCATGATATGATTTCATTTTAAATATGTATGAGGTGATGATATCAATACATGAGGTTTACAAGTGTTTTCAAGGACCAAGCATAACTAGTAGTTTAAAGACCTAACATGCATATAGACCTAGTGTGGCCAAATGAAGGGTTAATTTGAGTTTCCAAGGTGATAGAGAAAATGTGAGCATGGATTGAGGTTTTATAGGTTGCTTCAAGGTTTTTTACCAATATTTAGGTCTTGATTTGAAGGATGAAGCATGAAAATTTGGTTTTAAGATCCCCTGTGTATGTAGATTAAAGGTTTCCAAACCATAGAAGGAACTTATGATGCTCATTGGCACATGTAAAATTTTCATGGTGTCTTGAGACTTTTTGTAAAGATATAAATGGGTCATAAGAAGGATTTAAAATAATTATTTTATAATTTGAGGGACATAGCTCTATGAACAAATGTTAAGAAGGTAAATTGGTCCAAAACCCTCTCAAAACCCTCATAATGACCTGATTAGAGATATCTTGATATAAATGGACCAAAATGGATTGGTAAGGCTTATTTGATTATTTGAGGTGGCATAGGACTTAATAAAGAATCTCTAGGTTGTAGTGATATGACATGACAATGAGTAGAAGCTATAGGAAATTTCTTATTTTTTAATAATTTAATGCTAAAAGCAAGGTTGACCAAGTCAATGCATGAAATTTAATGGAGGTTTAAGTTCAAGACTTGTTATTAATTTCCATTGTGTTACTTGGATAATTTATATCTTCTATGTCAACTATTTTGGTCAATCAAGTTGACCTATCTCTAACCTGGCTAAGAGTGAGAACAGTGAGAAAACCTAGTCAAAGTGAGAATGCATTTAGGGATTGGTTGTAGAGGACTAGGGATGAATCAAATATCTTGAGGTAATTTTTATTTTTAATTAATTTCATATTGTTAAAATAGTTCTCTCAAAGTGACATGGCTATGTGAGTCAAGAAAGTGAAAGAGTGAGGTTCATTGTTTGGTCTATATTTTTAAATTTTTCATTTGACCTCTATATCTATGTAATTAGAGATGTTCTAAGGATAGTTAAGGATCATATAATTGAATTATATTTTCATGTAATTTTTCCTATAGGTTTCATAAGTCATGTTTACCATGACTATGCCTAAAAGTAGTTTGACTATTTTAGGTAAGCATAATGAAGTGAAGTGTTTTAAACTCCATACTAGAAGTAGATATATCCCATATATATGGTGTTGTGTTTTAATACCTAAATGACATATTAATTATCTATATAATGTGGAGATATAGGTTAATAATTTTTAATGTGGAAGCCAAAATGGCTTATTAGACTGTGTAAGGTTCATGAGAGAGTGGCTTGAGAGATTGGTCTATAAGACCAATGATTATCACTAGAGTTTGAGATATAACTATTGGAAGATGATATATAGACCAAATATAAAATATTAATTTTAATTATATGTCATTAAAATGTCCTTTAAATTTCTAATGACAAATTTCTTCAAGACTATGTTTCTGGAGCACTCAGGTAGTTTGTGTAGTCATCTTACAGAGATGAGTTGGAGGTTGTTTGGATAGTACTGAAGAATCCAAATAATTTTAATATTTTTATGAGGCATCAAAGGTTCATGAGAATGATTTTATATTCTTGGTTTTTTCCTATTAAATTTTGAAAATTCAAAAGCATTTGACTATGTTTTAAAGCCTATATGCAGTTCTAAGTAGTCATGTTGCAGGAGTGTTCTTGAGGCCTTTTGGCCCAAGTTATGAAGACAAAAAAAACTTGGTGATGATAATGAGGTCATGGATGATATATACATATGATTTTTTGTTTTGGTTATGTGTCAATTTTTAATTATTTATTCATATTTATTTGATAGACGTTTTGGCACTAAGAAGGCCTAAAAAGTGAGTAGGCCTAATTAGTGGGTCCAAGTAGTAAAATGGGCCAAATAGAGTTGGGTACCCAAGGTGATATTATCAAGGATATATTTGAGGTATTTATTAAGTGTTTCATACATTTTTTAAGAAAATAAGTGTTCCTAAGGGTCATAGTGGTAACATATGGATAAGACAAGCCTAATTACATTAGGTCTCCATTGGGTCTAATGGTGACTTTGGTCCTTATGGACTACGACCGACTTATGTAATATTTGTTTCACATTTTAAATGTGTATGGTGATATATTTAAATATGTATTTCATTTATTTAAAGGTTCATGACTGACCAAGATGGATGAGAGCAAGGGTCAAGTACTTAAGAAGGCTTAATAGGCCTAAATTGACTAGTTGAGATATTAATGCATATGTGCGAATGAGATAGTTATTTGGAAACAAGGTGAAGGTGTTGAAGACAATTAGAGAGGTATTTTTAATATGTCATGAATATTTTAATAATGATTTTATAGGTGTTTAACAAGGTCATTTTCTCTAATACTACCAAGGAAAGGGCTAGTTGAGTGAGAAGGCCTAAGAGGTTATTTGAGTGAGATTGAAGTGTAAAGAGTGAAAAAGAAGGTTTTCATCTAAATTTGAGTTAATAACAGGTATTATAAGATGATAAAATATCATAGATGAATTATTTGGTGCTAATTACCTATGGGGTTGGATCCTCCTTTAAAAATAGGGCTTGTAGAAGATCAGTTGAGTGGGTGATTAACTAGGTAGGGGTTAGAGCTCCTTGTGAAGTTGGTGCTTCACTAAAATTTGGATCTTGAAATTATAGGAATATAGTACATGTCCATGGTTTTGTGGATTTTATCCCCCAATAGGTTTTCCCACATATATCTTATGTTCTCTTGTGATATGCTTGTGTAGTTTTTTGTTTATGTATTGATCTTTTATGTGAATGAATGCTTCATGGAATGATGAATGGAATTGAATAGATATTATTGTTAAGAAAATAATTCACTCCCCCTATTAGTATATACATACAATGGTTTTTATTATATTAGGCCCCTTGGAGGAGGTTTGATAGCCTACAGGTGATCCTAATAAGCATAAAGTGTGATGAGGACAATGTTCATCTTGTTTGCAGTGATGGTCTATCAAAGAATGATGGTATTTTTGAGTTGTCTAAAGAGAATAATGATGTCAAGATGAGGTTTGATTAAAAATTAAATCAATGTGAGTTATGTGTTTTTTTAAGACATAAGTCAAAGTTGAAAGAATGTCAAAGGTACCATTTGACAACTTAGAAAGATTATATAGAAGCTACGCCAAAGATAAAACCCAAGATTGAAAATCTAGAAGGACTCTGAAGACATGTTGACAAAAAGGTATAGGTCAAGGAATTAAGGTGTCTTGTAGAATATTTATTTAGGCCTTATAAAGAGGGTATTTTTAACCTTGTGTTTCCATGAAGATGTTATGAGTTGATCATCAAGCTAGAGGAGCTGAATTGAGTCTATAAAGTTGTCATACATGAGCAAGAGGTTTGTTAGAAACTTGAGTATGCTGATGAAAACTATTTAAGGTCTATTTGAGCCTTCATGAGGTATCAAAGTATGAGCATGTATCCTTGTTTTTGCATGTATGTTTTTTAATCATATATATTTTGAGATGACAAGATCTAATGGAGGATTTTTGAGAAGGCACATGAGTTATAGATTGGTCTCCAAGAATAATAAGGATATGAAGATCCAAGAAGATTATTATACCTTATGGGTATAGTCAATGATGAACAAGGTCAACTTAGATAATGTTTTATGTGTTTAAAACTATTTGACATGACTGGCATGAATGAGTTCTTCAAGTCTTCATAAAATAATGAAACAATGAGAAGACAGTGAATGTAAGATGACTATAGAGTTGATTGTTTTGAATCATTACCATAAGGAGTCAAGTGATGTTGGTGAATGTCAAAGTGGCATTAAGATCATATAATGTATATGAACAATATTGTTGACAAGAGAATGTCCTTTAATGAATGTCAAGGACATGGAGATCAATTGTCTATTATGAGTTTATCTGAAAGTGATATGAAGATGACAAGTTTTCTAAGTTATGTTCAAAGGGTATTGACAATGATTGTTAAAGTTATTTATAGACCTAGTTGGTTGAGATGACCTATTGAAGGTACCATAAGCTGAATCAAGTATTAATAACTTAAGGAGTTTGTTTGAGACCCATGGAACATAAGGAATGGTGTATGTAATATTAAGATTCTTTTTCTTAAGAATAATCCATTTCGTTTGTAGAAGGCAATTAAGTTTCCTTGAAACCATATCTATGGCTGAGCTATTCTAATAAAGAATATGCCTATATGAGGTCTCATATAGAATGTTAATGAGTTTCATAGTTCCATAAGGATGTTTGAAGACTCATGATGCATGGAAACATGCATGATTAGATGAGGATCATCTTGAAGCTATCTTAAAATAGAAATAGGTATCCATAAGACATATTTCTTAGCAAATAAGGGAAAAAGGTTGATTCAAAATCTCATATTAGTTAAAGATAAGGAGATACAAGAAATAATGGTCTTAGGGGAGATTTTTAGCTCCATGTTTGAGAAGTTTTCTACTACAGTATATATGAGCCTAAGGTGAGGTAAGTTTCTATTTGGATTAATCAAAAGGAGATCAGTAGTAAGCACATAGTATGAGGACAAAGGAAGAGTTCATGACCTTATTTAGAAGAAATCTAAGTCAAGTAACATCTGATGTTGACATATGTTCAAAGTTAGACTAGGGATTATGATTAGAATGAAGTCAGGGGAGGCTTATGTATGGATTTAAGAGATATCTAAGCAGATAGTCATCAAGTTCAAGTCTAAAGATTAGGTATCAAGGTATGAAGAGATGAATGGATTCATATCATAAATAGACGATGAGCTACAAGGAAGGTTTGTGGAGTCATGATAAGTCATATATCAAGATGATAAGAAATAGATCAAGTTGAGAGACAATAGTTCAATCACTCTAAAGGTAATCATTTGGTCAATTTTCTTTAGTAGCATTATTGAAATTGGAGTGAAAAGACTAGGTGTTAGTTGTAGATACCTTTACCATTAATATCAAAGGGGAAGAGATATTAGATTAATGGAGAAGTTGTCTAGATTAGTTCATTTGTGGTTTGCCATCAATATGTTTACCATTAATAACAAAGGGGGAGATTATTGCAAGTTGTCATTGATGTCATATGGTTGAGCCTGTCATTGATGTCAAAAGAAGAATGAGGAATGGTGATCTATTTGAATGTCTTATGATGCATAGTAAGGAATGATTGAACAAGTAATTATAGGTTCCTATTGAAGGATGATGTCATGAAGTGATGAGAAGGATTGAGCATGGGTTATCTAGTTTGGTGTAATAAGGAGAATGATGGATCTAGGAGTTAAATACATAGAGGCATAAGAAGATGTATAAATACATTTAAACATGCATTTAAGGCATTAAAACACTTAGGTTGAAAGTGCATCTACAATGGTAGTAAGGTTAGGTATTGAGGCATAAACCTTACATGAGAAACTTAATATGAAGACACATGATTGGTAGTTTGTTAAGATGAGAAGTGTGAGACCTATGTGAAAAAGGTTGGCAGTGTGAGACCATGTTATGATGTAATTTGACATATGGATGAGGTTTATAGATCAATATAGGAGGTTTACAAGTGTTTTCAAGGACCAAGCATAAATGGTAGTTCAAATCCCTAATGTGCATATAGACCTAGTGTGGACAAATGAAGGGTTAAGTTGAGTTTAAAAGGTGATATATCACATGTAAGCATGGATTGAGGTTTTACAAGTTGTGTCAAGGGTGTTGACCAAGCTTGAGGTCCTAAGTTGAAGGAGGAAGCATGAAAATTTGGTTTTAAGGTCTCATGTGTATCATGATTAAAGGTTTTCAAACCTGAGAAGGAACTTATAATGCTCATTGAGCCTTTTTGGAAAGATATAAAAGGGTCATAAGAAGTATTTTTAGGTATTAGTCTAGCATTTGAGGGATAGAACTATATGAATAAATGCTAAAAAGGTAAACTAGTCCAAAACCCTCTCAAAACCCTCACAATGACCCAATTGGAGAGATATTGATATAAATGGCACAAAATGATTTTTTTTATTATTGTAGGTGGTATATGAATCCATTAGGCATCTCTAAGTGGTAGTGGTCTGATAGGATAGTGAGTAGAAGCTATAGGAAATTGCTTATTTTTAAAGAATTTGATGCTATAGGTAGGGATGACCAAGTCAATGCATTTAAGTGGATGAAATTTGAAGGTAAAGACTTGTTATTGAGGTACATGGTGTTATTTTGATAATTTATATCCTTTATGTGAAATATTTTAGTCAATCAAGTTAACCAATCACTAACTTGGATAAGAGTGAGAACAATGAGAAAAACTAGTCAAAGTGAGAATGAAGTTAGGGATTGGTTACAAAGGACTAGGGATGAATCCAAATGATTTAGGAAATTTTTAAATACCTATACCTATTTTTAATTTTTATTATATTATTTTTAATTTATTTCAAATGGTGAAAATAGTGCTCTCAAAGTGACCTATCTGTGTGAGTGAAGATAGTGAAAGAGTGAGGTTCAATGTTTTATCTATATTTTCTACATTTGTAATTTGAACTATGTATCTATGTAATTGGATATGTTATAAGTATATTAAAGGATAGTATAATTACATTATATGTTCATGTAAGTGTTCATATAGGTGTCATAATTCATGTTCACCATGACTGTGTCTTAAAGTAGTTTGACTGTTCCAGGTAAGCATAATGAAGTGAAGTGTTTTAGACTCCATAAAAAAATCAGATATATAATGTGTATATGGTGTTTTATTTTAATACCTGAATTACCTATTCATTCTCTATGGAAGGTGGAGAGACAGGTTAATAATTTATAATATGGAAGACAAAATGGCTTATCAGACTGTGTAAGGTCCATGAGAGAGTGGCTTGAGAGATTGGTCTGTAAGACCAATGATTGTCACTAGACTTGAGATATAAATATTAGAGGATTATATAGATACCAAATATAAAATATTAATGTGCATGAGATGTCATTAAATTTTACTTTCAAGTGCTAATGACAAAGTTATTCATGACTATGTTTCTAGAGCACTCAGGCAGTTTAAGTAGTCATCTTGTAGAGATGAGTTAGAGGTTGTTTGGATAGTGTTGAAGAATAAAAATAATTTAAATATGTTTATGAGGTATAAAATGTTCATGAAAATTATTTTAGAGTCTTGTTTTTTTCTTGTTCAAGTGTGAAAATTCAAACACATTTGACTATGTTTTTAAGCCTATATGCAGTTCTGAGTAGTCATGTTATAGGAGTGTTCTTGAGGCCTTTTGGCCTGAGTGATGAAGACCAAAGAACTTGGAGACGACCATGAGGTCATGGAGGCTATATAAATATTATTTTTTATTTGGTTTATGTGTCAAATTTGAATGATTGAGTCATACTAGTTGATAGACTTTTTGACGGATTTTTAAAGTTTTGTTTTTGTTTTTATTTTTTTAGGTTCTTTTTTAGATTTATATTTATCAATGTCTTAGTCATAATTTTATATTTTATAGTATATTTCATTTTTTAAGTTTGTTAAGTGTTAATTATTTGTTTTTTAGATTCTTGGGTTTGTTTTTTAATTTCTGTTTTTAAGCCTTTATTTTGTTTTTAAAACTTTTAATATGTTTTGTTTTTAGTTTATATTTTAAAGTTAGTTTTTTATTTATGTCTTTTACGTGGCAGTATTTAGTTTATTTTAGGATTGAGTTTTGTTTTTATTTTTTTTATATTAGTATTTTGATTTTTTCAAAGTGGTATTATTTTATGGTTCATGGGTTTTGTTTTTAGTTTTCTTATTAATTATTTAGTTTTATATTTAGTTATTATTTTGAGGTATTATGATTTTTTAAAATTTAAGTTTTTTATATTTAAAGTTTATATGTTTAATCATAGTCATTTTCTTTTAGTTGTTTTGTTTAAGTGTGTGTCATTGTCTTTAAGTCATAAGATGTCAAATAAGTATTGAAAGGCACCTTTGAATAAAATGGGTTTATAATGTAAAACAAAATTACACATTTTTAATTGAATGTATTTTCAATTGAAACCAACATTTGAATTTCTTGCCCTATGTTAGAACTAAGGGGGGAATCTTGAGGAATTAGTCCTCACATGGTGCTTAGGTAATAAAATATTGTAAGTAATTATTATGTGTGTAATAATTACATATGGATATTTATGTGATTGAGGAAAATAAGAGTTACAAACGTACAAATCAATAGGGGAAGAGATTTAGGAGAAAAAATAGGATGGAGAGAATAAAAGTTGTTAGAACAACTACCTAGATTAGTGTTAGTGGTTTTAGGAGTTGTTATAGGAGTTAGAATTAAAATCTTATATATATATATATATAATTTGTTTTTTAATAAAATATGTTATGTTGACCGACTAAAATTTTATTGTGCTCTGCACATGTTTGAGCCTTCAACTCTTCATCAAAATGGGGTAACACCCACAAGTCCAAGTAATAAAATAGACCAAATGGAGTTGGGGACCCAAGGTGATCTTATCAAGGATCTATTGGAGGTATGTATGAAGTGTTTCATCTATTGGTTAAGATAAGAAGTGTTCCTAAGGGTCATATTGGTAACATAAGGATAAGACAAACCTAATTACATTAGGTCTCCATTAGGTCTAATGGTAGATTCGGTCCTTATGGATTATGAATGACTTATGTAATCTTTATTTAACCTTTGAAACATGTGTGGTGATCTATTTAAAAAGGTATTTCATGTATATAAAGGTTCATGACCAACCAAGATGTGTGAGAGCAAGGGTTAAGTAATTAAGAAGGCTTAATAGGCCTAAATCGACTAGTTGAGATATTGATGCACATGTGTGAATGAGATAGGTGTTTAGAAACCAAGTGAATGTGTTGAAGACAATTAGAGAGGTCTTTTTAATATTTCATGAAGATTTAATTGTGATTTTAAGAGTGTTGAATAAGGTCATTTGACCTAATACTACTAAGGAAAGGGTTAGTTGAGCAAGAAGGCCTAACATACTATTTTAATCAAATTGAAGGGTACAGAGTGTAAAATGAGGTTGTCATCTATAATTGAGTTAGAAATAGGTGTTATAAGATTATAAAATATCATAGGTGAATTAGTTGGTGTTAAGTTACCTATGGGGTTGGAGCCTCCTTGCAAGATAGAGCTTGCAGAAGACTAGTTGAATGGGTGCTTAACTAGGTAGGGGTTGGAGCTCCTTGTGAAGTTGGTAATTCACTAAAATTTGGATCTTGAAATTATAGGACTATAGTCTATGTGCATGGTTTATTGGGTTTTATCCCCCAAGAGTGTTTCCCACATATTTCTTGTATTTTCTTGTGATATACTTGTGTAGTTATTCATTTATGCATTAATATTTTATGTGAATGCTTCATATAATGATGAATTTAATTGAATAGATATTATTGTTAAGCAACTGACTCACCCACTTTCTCAGTATCTACTTCCAATAAAAGACACACAGTTAACAACATAGTCGGCTCCATTACCAATTTTGGGGAAATTAGTGATTTTGATATATCTACTGGTCTAATCAAGACATCAAATTTATTATAAATCATCAATAGGAATATAAAATCTATTAATATTATCCTATAGATCATACCATAGGTGTATATAGTCATTATTTTTACACAAACCTCATACAATCTACTAACAGTCATGGATGAGACCAAATGAGCTATTGAGAAGTTTGAAGTTAAGAATGATACATTAGACTTATCAAGAGGTTTTTAGGATATAAATGATGATGATAAAGTATTTATATTCTTTTTAGAGCATGTGATAGTTAGGTTTCAATACAAATTTCCTTGAGGACAAGTTTAAGATGAGAAAGCTAAGATAGGTTTGTATGCTCAAGATGTCATCCATATGATAAGGTCAATTTTTCAAGGCATTAGATAGCTATTGAAAGATAAAGAGAACATGATAATGTCAAACAAAAATCTCATAGAGAAGATAATATTAAGTTAGCAAAGGAAAGCCACCACATTCAAAACCAAGGGTTATACAAATTGTGATTGCAAGAAGACCTAGGCTAGAGAAATCAAGGCATTTAAAGAATAAAGAAACCATAAGACTTTGAACAAAGAGTTTTATCACTATGAAAATATTTTTTAGGGGTTTAAAACTCCATAAACTCTATTCTTGATGGATAACAAGTTTTTAGACCTCTGTTGTTTCCATACACACACAAGCAATCTTAAGAGACCATGAAGAGAAAAGTTGAAGTTTAATCATTTAAAGAGGATAATACAATATGGATAAATTAATAAACATGTAACCATGGTGGTTTTTCTTATAATATCATCCTATAGGTCATTTATACCTCCAAAACTCAGATTTGGCCAATTAGGCCTAGAAACCAGTTTTAAGCCTAGAAGGCCTATATAATATTGAGGCACTTGAAGACTTTCCAAATCAAAGGTGAATTCATGAAAATATTTGAGGGGATGTTTTAGGTCCCATGAGGATGATTTAAATTAGGTATAAATAATGAAGGGGTTAGTTTCACTCTCAAAAACAAATTCAAATTGTTGCAATATTAACACTCATTTAAGTTGCCTATTTGAGAGCTCATATCTTTCACCATATGAAGAGTTTGAAAAAATTATATTATTATGATTTTAATAACCCTATGTAATTTTAATCCATGAATTATTAAATTTTTTTAAGGAGTTGAGGTTTATGAACCATCACTAAGAGTATAAGCATATCTAGAATGCATATAGAACCCTACAAGCAAACTTCATTATGCACGTATATTTGCACACTCTTTGAATGGGAACCCAATATTATCAATAAATTTTAAGGGGTATATGAAATAAATATCCATGTCAATGATTTTTGGTTTTGAGGTCCATACTTTATTAATAATCATTAAGAAGGTTCACCTCCAAAACCCTCCTACAAACTAGTTTTGAGAAAAGTCAAGTTTTTTGTAATCAAAACCCCATGAATCATCTTTGAAACACTTGAAACATGAAGTAAAATTAGATAAGGTCATGTCATACCGTGATGTATGAAATTATACGAAAATGGCATAAAATAGGTTTTTTAAAGAAAACATACATAAAGTAGAGGTAAAAGGCAGTTTAATGAATGCCAATTAATGGAGAGTTAAGTTTGAAAATTTTTATTCTTCCTCAAGACATAAAATGATTAAAAAAATTCTTGGAAATGCCTTTATGAACTCATTAAAATTAGTTAGTCTATAGAATTGAAGATAGTATGACCTAATCAACTAGTTTGACTAATTTGCAGGTGTTGCTTGCCAAGGAGGACACATTTTATGATATGAGACATTGTTTCATGTCTTAAATTAACCATATTTTTAGGTTTAAAAAGTTTTATGAAGGTTATAAAATCCATTAAGTGAAAAAATTTAGGCTATTAGGCCTAATTAGCCTAGTAAGCTTTTTTGGTCAATCTAATGAAGTGGAAAATGGTGTTAGAAGATATTAATGAAATAAAATGTGGATTTATCATGCTTCATTACTAGTCTTCAAGTGGAGATTCAATGAATAACTAGACCTAAGTGTAAATCAATGCAAGGGAGGGATAAAGAAGGAGTTAAGTGATCTTAAGTGCCAATCATGAATTAACTAATCCTTGACTAGTCATCAATGAATATTCAATAGTCTTCATGTAAGAAGGATATTAATTTTACTTGATCTCATTGAAATTGGATATATTTGACAAATATTGGCATATATAATTATTCAAAAGGAGTTTGGACAAGTCACTATGGGCCATCAACTTATTTTCAATGCCAAAAGGAGCTCATGCAAGGCATCAAGCATAAAGAGATGTTCTTGATGACTATTGGTAGCAAGTTATAACTAAAATTGACTAGAGTTAATGATTGAATAACCTCTTATTCTCTCCTCTCTACCATTACCTTGGCTTATTCTCTTATAATTCTATATATTCAAGCCTTTAGGCCTATTTTTAGGATCCCTCTCTGGGGCATGATGAAACTCTACCAAGATTGAGATTTGTAAACCTCTTGAATCAATAAAATAGACTATTTCAACATCTTTATGATGGAATTATAGTGTGTATATGCTTGTTTAGAATTGTAAAAATGGATTAATCTTCCCTTACCATGTCCTTTCCACACCTATCTATTGATGAATTATCTTTTGCAGGTTACATGAAGTGTCCAAGGTTAATGATCAAATTTGTAGTGTAACAAGGTTGAATAATGACTCAAAATAAACCTCTCTCCCTTTACCTCCAATCTATAGTCATACATCAACAACCCCATGTGAAACACTAAAAAAATAATCTTTAAATGTAGTCTCTGAGTCCATTTTTGGTTCATTAGTCTTGTATAAGTGCAAATTGAGTGGATGAACCAATAATATAGGTGTATCAACATCAGTAGAATAAGATTTCCCTTTTAGTTTCTTTATAACCCTTTTCACCCCAAAAATAAAGTATATTTTAGGAAAATGAGTAAATTATATATTAAGAGGATCTAGCCTCATAATCTACAGGTTTGCTCTAAGTACAGGTATTCCACACCTATAGACCAATCCAATGTTAGTCCAGCTTTGAAAGAGATTCAAGTAATATGATTTAGTAGGGTGAAACTTGGGTTGCTAATAGTTTTGACATGGCTAATGGAACATAGATATAGCCATTGGAGTATTCATTTTCATAATCTTGGTCTTCACAAGAAGTTTTAAGTACTCATATGGTCCTCATCTCTGAGGTAAAGGGCAATTTTTTTCATAAATTCATTAATTTTCATGTGCCTTGTAGTGAATGATGGTAGCATATGGGAAATAATTCTATCACATACCTCCTTATTAGTAGCCCTATGATCCATCTCAATTTCAATATGATCCATATCCATCTCATTATGACCCCTATTACCCCTATATTCACCCTAATCAACCATATGAGAGTCATTATTAGGCCTATGATCCTTGTGAACCACATTCACTTCCTTGGTAGCCTACTTATCAATCTAACTAGTCATGTCAATTTCATGACATTAATGATTAGTTCAATCAAGTTTTAAGATAATCCATATCAATCTATAAACAAACATTATTTGGATATGAAAATAAAATGGTGAGCATAGACACTCAAAAGAGATATGGATAGGAGATCCCAAAGAATGAGATTAAGAGCATGAGAGCTTCATTGCAGTAGGCTAAAGAATTGTGTTAATCTTTAATAAGACAAGGTCATTCAAAATTTAGTGGTGATATACTTGACATAGGTGGTCTAATTGTAAAAATTGAAGAGAAGTTGGTAGTTCATGAAAGACATCAGTTCCCCATTGAACTTCCCTTTTATGTTCATGAATATCAAACAAACATATATCACATCCCTCAAGATTACTCTCAATCCTTGCTAAGATTTATTACTTGGAATTATATCCAAAATAGACCTCAAAAGTTGGAATAAGTGTGTTTAAAGGAGGTTAATTTTCATTTTTCACAACAGATCATACAACAACCTTCATATTCTAATTAGTAGGGAGAGATCTCTAATTATTTGGCTCATAACTTTGAGGCTCACATTTCCAAAGAAGTTGCACTTGAAAATCAACATATTCATCAATAAATAATAGATGAAAAGGAAAAAAAAATATCAGTATCAAGTTATTTCATTCATTCCCATGGCTAAAATAAGTGAAAAAGAAGAATCTCCTAAACCTAAGTTTATGACTTCGAAGCAAATGTAGTAGTCAAGGGAGAATGATGAGCAGTCAAGCATACGGCAAAATGTTGTTTTATAAATCAAGAAGGAAATAATTTATCCTCCACTCCTCCATCCTCAATATCCTAAGGCCTTTCATTCATGAAAATATATTTAAGAGAAATTATAGTGAAGAGAGGAGGTGAAGGGTGTCATGGTTGAGCATCTCCATGAGTAAATCAAGCATCTATGGTAGAACCATTGGATTTATCTCATCTTCTTGAGTATTTTGAAGTTTACACCATGACATTATTTTATAAGTATCCTCTCCTATATGAGTAAAATGAATAATATTTAGTTAAAGTGATAAATAATGATAGTGACTTGAGTGAGCAAGAAGAAGAAATCATCACTAGGACACCCATTGACAAGGATAGGCATGATTCAATCTTATATAATTAAAAAGAGGATGACTTAAAATAGGTTTAAATTGGAATAAAAACCACTAATAAGTGGGTGAATTAGTTTTTAAACATTTCATTCAATTCCATTCATCATTCTTTAACCATTCAAACTAACAGAGATATATAACAACACATAGAAGAGCAATCACATAAGCATGAATCAAGTTATCAACATATGAACACCATAGCTATGTGGGAAAACCTCATGGAGAATAAAAACCAATATCACACAAATTTTAATACTATATTATAATCAGTTAAATAATATTTAGTGAGACACCAATCCCATAAGGAGCTCTAACCCCTACCTAGTCAACCACCCACTCAACTAGTCTTTAGTAATCTCTATTATTACAAGGAGGATATAACACCTTAAGTGACTTGGAAATGATACATATAATTAAATGAAACTTCTTAAATATATAATATTCAAGGTATTTCTAACTCTCTCCTTGACCAATCACCAACCTAGCCAAGATAAGCTTGATCACCTTCACAACACCTTATTGCTCAATCAACAGATGGTGACATCTTCTTCAGTTCTCTCTCTTCTCTCTCTAATTTAAACTATATTTAATAAAATTTTATTAAATATATGATGAATATATTATTATATCTCAATAAAATCAACTCATACATCTCTCCTTGACCTTCTACTCCTCTCAAACATCCTCCTAGGCTTCCTTACTCAACATGCCTCTTCTAGGATCATTAGGTCAAATTGACCCTATCATCGACCTACATAAAATTTAATAAATAATAATTATTGATACTATTCTCATTTTTTATTCTATAAATTACCTACATATACTTCTCAAATATATCTTTTATTTTCTTATGCTCACACCTTCTTAACTAGCTCAAATAAGCCAATTTTACCTTGTATTTATACCAAACACTTGGTCTCACCCATCTTGGTTGGCCAATAACCTTAAAAAACTTGTATTACAGTTTAAATATGTCATTAAAACATTTAATATGTGAAATAAACATCATATATGTCAGCCAATACTTCTTTATACCAAAACCTCCATTAGGCTTAATGGAGGCCTAGTGCAATTAGGTATGTCTTAAGAAACACGTTATACTTGGAATCACTATGTATCATATGGACCTAAAAAAAGTATTTTTTTTTTTTAAAACATAATTTTAAACATAAAATTACCTCTTTCATTCTCAAGAATTCACACTTCATTCATTCACCACATGAGAGCTCCATTGGGCCTTAAAGACCTTTTAGGCCTAATTGCCCCAAAAATATAGTCTTCAAATATCAAGCTAAAAAAACCTATATAAATACATTAAATCAAAAATAAACATATTTATATAAAATTTATTACCTAATTATAATCATTAAATCCACTATACATCATCACTTAGGCTCTAATCACTCAGAAACACTCCTTCAAAAAGCTTACTTTGTTCTGCCAGAAATTGTCAAAACACAGTCAAGATCCTTTGACTACCAACATCTTCATATGAAATTTAAAACAATTAAAATTAATTAATAATATATTTTTACACATATATAAAATAAAAAAATGATATTTTTTCTTCCAAATTGATAATAATGACACAAGAACATCAAACTCATTAGTACACAGAAAGCTGCCTATAGCTCCAAAAACATAGTCATTTAGAAGTTTGTCTTTAGCACTTGAAAATAAAATTTAATGAATTATAATAAAAATTAATATTTTATTTGAGACTTAAATATCATTTCCAAATGGATATATATCAATATATAATGTCAACTATTGGTCTTACAGACCAATTTTTCAAGTTGTTCTTACATAGTGCATACTCATCCAGATAGGGCATTTTGTCTTTCACATCTCAACACCTCAAATATGTATCTAAATATTATATAAAACATGAATAAGTAATTAATGTCTTAAAAAACAATAATATATTCATTATATGCATCATATAAGTGTGAATATCCTCTAATGCACCAATCTCACAAACTTACACAGGATTGTACACAGGCTCCAAAAACCCAGTCAAGAGTCTTTAATTTTTCACACCTTCATAAGATTTTATCATGAATAATAATAAATTAAACATAAAATATTATACCTATAAATAACTTAATGTGTTTTTTTATCATTTAACACTATCCAAATCATCTATGCAAGAAGCTTACTCAAATCTGCGAAAAATTACAAAAATACAATCAAATTTGATAAGTAATAAGTTTAATTGTATGGAATTTAATGAATAAATTCAAATTTAATGTTTTTAATTAGGTATTATAATAAATTTTTTAATTTTATACCATGCCAAAATTCTCAATATATTGGTCTATATATGCATTTTTTTGCTCACTAGTTTTTCTGGTTTTTACCATAGTCAAAACCTTTGACTTTGACCTACAATAAATGCACTTATATGGATAGTTAGAACATGCCATCACCTATAGGATGATATTCATGAATTATAATCCAATGTTTAATTTTAATCCAGATTTATTTTACCAATATTATATATTCTACAAAAATTTATGTTCTCATTGGTCTCATAGTCATTTAAAATCTAATGTTCATATTTTTGAATTTTAACAGTTATTTCCCAGGGCTTAAACTTGACGGTCTCTATCACATCAAAATATTATAGAGAAACTTTGAAGGCTTATAAATTGAGATAGGAAATACTTAAAGACACAAAAATTTTAATTTTCCTTATTGGCACAATGGACAACATCACCGTGAAAACCTTTGATTAAGGTTGAATTTTTGAGTACCTGCAATAAATGCAAAAACTTGATAGGTTATTCATATTTATATGAGATTTAGTGATGGTATAGCTTCTATTAAGCTATAATGATTCATTTTTATCTCTCTAAATGTCAATATAAATTATCATAACTTTACTAAGACATATATGGATGCCTCACATCCTCTTCTTTATCCTTACTAACTTGTACATATGTCATATACTCTCCAAGATATAAAACACAACTTCTTTGTCATTAATGCATTAGTAATTCATGCTCTTATTGACATCAATGACAACCTAAAACATAAATTACCATTCTCAATAATCTATCCCTTTGTCATTGATGGAAATATACCCTCATAATGTCTTCTTACCCATTTGAACTCCTTCATTTTGATCTTTCTCCCCCTTTGACATTAATGACAGGATATTATACAAGCTTGCCAATTGATCCTTGGACCTGTTCTTTAACAAACCATGCCATGAAAACTTGAAAAAACTCAAATAGAATCCCCTTATCACCATGCTCACCTATAAATATTTGTCCTAATATTTGACTGATCAACCTCTTAAACCAACGCTCAAACTAATTTGACCATCCAAAATCCTTAATCTATAAGTTGACCTTTCGCAATCTCTTACTTACCCTTTGTCTTCAAGCTTCTCAAGATACATAAGTTAGATCCTCATAACTCTATGCTCCACCTATATCATGACATCTGAAACCATAAAATAATTTATTAAAACAACTACATAACTCATAATAATACCATACCTTGAATGCTTCATTAGGCCTCATACCAGCAATAGGTCCCATGGAGACCTAATTCAAATAGATCCACTCCTTATTACTCAAAACTAAATTATTGGGACACAAATAACACCTTAGATAGGTATGAACAACTTCATATAATCATCATAGCATCAAACAACTTCCATTAAAAAATCAAAATCCATCATGCCTCATACCACTGCAAGGCACCTTCTTAGTTAACATATAGACATACTAGGTTTTTGCACTCATAGAAACCTGCCTTGAACTCTAGAGGCATAAACATAATAAAATAGATTAAATATGATGAACCAAACACATGTACAAAACCTAAATTATCTTAACAACATCATCATATGCATTAGACTTCATAACTCAAGGAGTAATGGCTCAAAAATCACTCTTGTAGATTGCTCACCATACACCAAAACCAAGTCATGAAGACTTAAAATTATAACACCTTTATGGGAAATCATCATGAGATAAACCATCAATTTAAATAATGATGAATACTAAAGAAAAATATGCACTCAATACTTATAACACATATAGGTCATGATAGAGTCATTTGTTTCATGAAAGCACACCTAGGTTTTGTAGTCACAAAATAACTTGAAACCTTCATACCTCTATTTTTCAAAAATTGAGCTTGATATTCATATATAAGATAAATTTGATTATAAATAATGGATATACATAATATTTATGACCTTAATAGCATTTCCAAACATTTATAATACTCACCTTGAGTGACCAATAACTCTATATAACATTACAAAAAAATATTTGTCTACCATTTTCAACTAACAGTCTAACGATAGGTCAACTTGAGTGACAAAAATAGTTGACATAGAGGATATAAATTTCACAACTAACTTCATGTAGAACAAAAAAAAGTCTTGACCTTCAAACTCCATCCACTTTCATGCATTGACTTACTCAACTCTTCCTATTATATCAAATTCTTTAGAAATAAGGGTCTTTCTATAGCTATCACTCATAACCCTAATATACCATTACCACTTAGATATTATTTTAGGAGTACTCTACATGTTACAAACATCATACTAGCCTTAACAAACAATTTCGGTCCATTTCTAATAAGATCTCTCCAATCGGGGCATTAGGAGGGTTTTGAGAGGGTTTTAGACCAGTTTTGATTATTAACATTTGTTCATATAAATTTGTCCTTTAAACAAATCACTAATTCCTATAAAAAATTATTAGGAACTTTTACGTATTTCCCCAAAATATTAGGACACCATGCAACTATTACACATGCCAATGAGCAAAATAAAAACCTTTTCAGGCTTGGAAACCTTCATTTTACATACACAAGAGACCTTCAAACTTGTTTTTTTGATTTATCCTTCAACTCAGGACCTAAAAATTCATCAACATTCTTGAATAAACCTATTACACCTTTTTAAAATCTCTAGTCACCTTGGGAACTCATCTTGACACCTCATCAAACCTCACTAGGTCTCTTTGCACACTAGGCCTAGGACTACTAGTCATGTTTAGACCTTGAAAACACCTTGAAATAATATTTTAATACTCTCAACACCTATTTCCCATGACATATACCCTTATACCATTCTTACACATGCTCACAAGCCTCCAAACCTGATCATGATGCCTCATCATGCCACCTAGGATCTCTTTACATACTTAGATCTGCATGTTAGTGGATATCAACTTGAATTGTACACAACTTGATGAGTAATAATTGATCATACATTATTCTACCTTGATGTTAATATCTTATAATTTATTTAAGAGTGTCTCTATGAATCTTAGCAAATATACCCCTTCTCATAAAGATCTATAATAATGGAGCACCCAAATCCTTATCATAAGACTAATGTTCTTCTCAAGAACCCTGTATGGTTTGGAATTCTCTTTTGACTCAATGTCCTCAATATCTTCCTTCTTCTTCTCCTTTATCTAATCTAAAACATAACCATCTTGAGCAAATTTTTTATCAATAACCACATCCTCTTGACTAGTGTGATTAGCGTTGATTACCTTTGATCTCCATATCTAAGTTGGGACTTTCTCATGTATTCTAAGACAAAATCTAGCTATATGACCAATTTTATGACAACTATAGAAAATAGTAATATTTAAATAACCTTTGATCTTATTGTTACTTATTTCATGTTCCTTTGACAAGTTATTTTTTGAGGCCATTCTGCAATCCTTTGATCTATGACCAAATCTATGGCACTCAAAGCAATTACCATGAAGAGAGCTTGAATATCTAAATGCATTGGGCTATCTGACTTGATTTGCCCTTATATTTCCTTTGTCCTTGAGAACCACATTGTTTTATTCACAAAAATTAATCTTGAAATTAGTTTTTTCAATATCTACCTTAAATAAGCTTAACTCATATTTCAACTTAGAACATTCTTCCTCTTTTAAACTCATATTTGTCTTTACATCTTTTAGTTGACTCTTGATATCTTTGATGATTTTCTTATCTTATTTGAATGTATCAACTATTTATTTAAGCTTAGTTTCGAGATGACTCATCTCTCCTTCACATACCATAAAATACTTGGCTTGTTATTTAAAATTATTAAGGATAATGTCATGTTCATCACCCTTGGAGTTAGTGTTACTCCTTATCTCAATAATACTACTCTGCTCTTTAAGACCTTTCACCATAGATCTTAATTCTTGATTCTCTTTCCTTAACTATTTAGCCATCTTGTGATTATAGGATCACCTTAAATATATAAAACATCCTTCAAGGGACCTGATATGATACCAAATATTAGAATCATAACCACTAAAGGGGGTGAATCAGTGTGCAAAAATTTCATTCAATTCCATTCATCATTCTTTAACCATTCAAATTAACATAGAGATATAATAATGCATAGAAGAATAATCACATAAGCAAGAAACAAGTTATCAACATACTTACACCATAGATATGTGAGAAACCCTCATGGATAATAAACCCAATATCACACCACTTTTACTACTATCCTATAAGCAATGAAATAATATTTAGTGAGACACTAGTCCCATAAGGAGCTCCGACCCATACCTAGTCAAGCACCCACTCAACTAGTCTTTAGAAAGCTCCAATCTTGAAAGGAGGATAAAAACCCCTAAGTGACTTCACACCAACCTAGAAACTTCAAGGAAACTTCTTCAAGATCCAAAATATAAGGCATATCCAACTCCCTCCTCGACCAAGCACCAACCTAGCCAAGACAAGTTTGATCACCTACACAACACCTTATTGCTCAATCAATAGATGGTGACATATTATTCAGCTCTCTCTCTCTCTTGTCTCTCTAATTTTAAATATATATAATACACATATAACACATATTTTATGAATATATTATGGTTTATCAACATAAATCAACTCATACAACTCTCCTTGACCTTCTACTCCTCTCAAACAGCCTCCTAGGTTTCCTTGCTCAACATGCCTCTTCTAGGCTCATTAGGTCAACTTGACCTTGTCATCCACATAAAAAAAAATTATTAGATAATAATTGTTGATCATATTCTCCTTATTTATTTTCTGCATGACCTACCTTTTCTCCTCAAATATCTCTTTTATTTGCTTATGCTCACACCTTCTTAACTTGCTCAAATAGGCCAATTTTGCCTTGTATTTATACCAAACACTTGGTCTCACCCATATTAGTCAGATAATAAAATTAAAACACTTGTATTATGATTTAAATATGTCATAAAACATGTTTAATATGTGAAAAAAACATCATATAGGTCAGCCAATACTTCTTTATACCAAAACCTCCATTAGGCTTAATGGATACCTAATGCAATTAGGTGTGTCTTAAGCAACACGTTATAATTGGGATCACTATGGCTCAGGTGGTCATCACCAAATTCCTATAAAAAATTAAAATATTAATTTTAAACATAAATAATCTCCTTTGTGCTCAATAATCTACACTTCATTCGTTCACCACATGAGATCTCTATTAGGCCTTAAAGACCTATTAGGCCTAATTGCCCCAAAAACATAGTCTTCAAAGATCAAGCTCAAACAACCTATATAAATACATTAAATACATAATAAACATATGGATATAAATTTTATTACCTCATGGTAATAATTAAATCCACTATAAATCATCACTTAGGCTCTAAGCACTCAAAAACATTCCTTCAAAAAGCTCACTTTGTTTTGCCAGAAACAATCAAAACATAGTCAAGATCCTTTGACTACCAACATGTGCATATGCACTTTAAAACAATAAAAATACATTAATAATATATTTTGACACATATATAAAATAAACACATAATTTTTTTACTTCCCAACTGATAAGAATGACACATGAACATCAAACTCATTAGTACACATAAAGCTGCCTGTAGCTCAAAAAACACATTCATGTAGAAGTTTATCTTTAGCACTTGAAAGAAAACTTTCATGAATTATATTATAAACTAATAGTTTATATGAGACTTATATATCATTACCCAATGGATAATATCATTATATAGTGTCAACTATTGGTCTTACAGACCAATTTATCAAGTCTTTCTTACATAGTGCATACTCAACGATATAGGCCATTTTAGCTTTCACATATCAACACCTTAAAGCTGTTTCTAAATATTTTATAAAGAATTAATAATTAATTTAGGAATTAAAAAAACAATATATAAGTTATATTCATAATATAAGTGTATATATCCTCCAACTCACTATTCTCACAAACTTACACAAGACTGCACATAGGGTCCAAAAACCTAGTCAAGAGTCTTTGACTTTTCACACCTTCATATGAGTTTATAATGCATACTAATACATTAAAAATAACTTATGAGACCTATAAAATAAATAAATATTCATTATATCATTAAAATATATAAAAATCACCTTAAAATCATCTCTGCAAGAATCTCACTCAAATCTGCCAGAAACTACAAAACCATAGTCAACTTTGACAAGCAATAAGTTCACTTGTACAAACTTTAATGAATAAATTCTACTGGGATATTATTAATTAGGTAGTAAAAATACAAATTTTATTTTTATACCATGCCAAAATTATCAATATTTTGGTCTATATATACATTCTTTTGCTCACTAGTTTATTTGGTTTTTACCATAGTCAAAACCTTTGATTTTGACTTGCAATAAATGAATTTGTACATATATTTAGAACATACCACCACTTTGAGGATGATATTAATTAAGTATACTAAAAATTTTCCTTTTAATACAACTTTATTTGACCTATATCATACCTTATACAAGCATTTATTTTCTCATTGGTTTCATAGTCATTTGAAATCCAATGTTCATATTTTTTAATTTTAACAGCTATTTCTTGAGGCTTAAACTTGATGGTCTTTGGCACATCATAGTCTTCTAGAGTAACTTTGGAGGATTATAAATTAAGTTAGTAAACACTTCAATACACCAAATTTGTAGAGTTCCTTATTTTCACAATGGAAAATATCACCATGAAAACTTTTGACCAAGGTTGACTTTTTGAGTACCTACAATAAATGCATAAACTTTCTACGTTATTCATATTTCTATGATGTGCAGTGATAGTCTAGTTTCTCTTAAGCTATAATGATGAATTTTTCTCTCTCCAAAGTTTAATATGGAATACTATAAATTTACCAAGGCATATACAGATTCCTCACAAGCTCTCATTTATCTTTATTGATCTGCATATATGCCATATAGTCTCCAAGCTATCAAACACAACTTTTTTTGTCATTAATGCAATAGTACCTCATGCTCTTTTTGATATCAATGAGAACCTAAGAAATCAATTACCATGATAAATAGTTTTAATTGAGCAATATGAATATGTTTCTCAATAATTTGTAGCTAATAAAGATGAGATACAAATGAATCTTTCTCTACGAGGTAGCCATGAAGACAACTCACATGGAACCATTATTGAGATTGAGAACATTCCTAAGGCTAATGATCATTGGAAAAAGTTATACCATGAGTTATTGAGTGATATTGAAGATCTCACCATGATATATTTGGATGATGGAATAGGATAATAGATTGGAGCTTCACATGAAGTTTTCACCAATGTTTTGAAGCTTCAAGAAGGTAATGCTATATAGAGACACCAATGCAATATGAGTTGGAGCTTGATTGGATAGATGAAATGCCATTCTCTACTGAATATGAAGATGAAATAAATGTAATAGATCAAGAACCTTCATTTGAAGATGAAATAAGTGCAACAGATCAAGAACCTTCATATGAAGATGAAATAAGTGCAACAGATCAATAAATGGCCTTTTGGGATGCCTTGGAGGGTTTTTGTTCAAAGATTGAGGATGATATTGTAAAGAACACTACTAAAGTTAATCATAAATAAGAGACTAATGACATGTTTCATCCATTCCTAGAATAAGTTGAAGACCTTGATAAACCACTGCCTCAAATGGAGCATAATGAAGTCATCAATCCAAGAATATTAGTTAATTTGCCAATTTAATCATTACATGGAAATGTGACAAACCATCATTAGCTCATGAATGAGGAAAAATTAACATTTTTTATTCAATAAAGAAGAATATGGGATGAGTATGTGATCCAAAACTCAGAAGTTTTGTTTGATAAATATTTCAATAGCATAGAAATAACACAGTAACAATGAATTCTCTGAGAAGAGATGTAGTATTACTCAAGATTACAATACAAATATATACTTATCTCTAGGAAGAGATGTTTGTCCTCACATTTTGGGTTACCTCTTCATTTATACACATTTTGAAAGCATGGGGAGGATGTGGAAGGTCACCAATCTTGAGGGAGATTAAGTGGTTCGACTTCTAAGATTTAAAATAATACAAAATTTGAGGAATTAACTATCACCCAAATTGTTGCCTAAATTGTTACTTAGATCATTCCTCCCTCCTTGAAAAGCAATGGTCCCCATTTCATTAATGTTCCCCATCAAGTGTGGTAGTTGTGTCTTGATTTGATTCTCTATGAGACACTCACCTTGGTGGCTAAATTGGCCCTTTTGACCACTAGATAAAGTAGAATAGAGCATCCTCTTGTTGTCCTCATCCAGTTATCCACAATTTGATCCTCTTCCACTGGAGCAAAACTCTGTGGATCAAGATCATCAATGTCTAGTTGTTCTACTACAACTAAAGTGTCCAATAGAGGTGGGTGATATGGTTTGAGGAGTTCCACATTGAATATTGGATGTAGACCAAGGTAGGCTGGTAGGTTCAACTCAAAAGCATTTTCTCCAACTTTTTTGGTGATGGTGTATGGACCATATTTCAGAGGCCAAATATTTCTATGTGGGCCTGCAAGCCATTCCTTCTAAAGCCATAACCAAACCTTTTCACCCATAGCAAAATGGTGTGTAATCCTATGTTTGTCATGGTGTTGCTTATACGTCTAATTCATCTTCTCCAGGATGTCATGAACTTATTACTGGATGTGTTGCATTTGTTCAATAAACTTTGTTGCTTTTGCTGCCTCAGATCTTCCATGAGGTGTGTATTCCATGGTGGAAAATGGAATAGCTATATCAATTGGTGCCATGGGTTGGAACCCAAAACATAATTAGAATGGACTATGCTTGGTCGAGCTGTGCAATGCCTAATTGTATCCATGTTGTATGAAAAGAAGTCCCTCATCCCATATGCGTGGATGTTTAGAGTGATACATTTGAATCATGTGAACAATCAAGCAGTTTACCACCTCTATCTGACCATCAGTCTGTGGATGGAAGGTTGTAGACTTCATCAACTTAGTATCCATCATCTTCCATAGAGTGGACTAGAAGATGCTCAGGAACCTGCTATCTCGATCTAAGACAATGGACTTGGGGAGACCAAAATGGAGCCATACATGACTAAAATGTAGTTGAGCAATTTCCTCAGTAGATATATTTTTCTTACAAGTAATCATGATAGCCATTTTTTAAAAATGATCGACTACCACAAAAATATAGTCCTTGCCATGTTTTGAAGTGGGCAAAGTTGAGAGAAAATCCATTGAGACGGATTCCCAAGGCCTGGTTGGTTCTATCAATGGCATGTACAATCCTTGCTTCTTATTTGTTGGCTTGGCTATTTCACATGGGGTGTAACATTTGAGATATTTTTCCACATATTTTTGCATATGGGGCTAGTAGAAGTGTTTTTAAAGAACTACCAATGTCTTTTTGATGCCAAAATGTCTAGCTATCCTATTGAAGTGTGCTTCCCATTTCATCTTTTGTTGCTCTATAACTGGGACACAAATGTGCCCCATATGACAAAGGACATTATCTTACAAATAGAAATCAGAAACATGTTTACCTTTTTTAAGCACTTGATATGTATCAATAAAGGTAGGATTTGCTTCATACAGAGCACCCCAAGTGGCAGTCTCATGTCCACATAGGTCAAGAACTGTTGTGAGTGCAGTAATTTGTGGGCAGCTCAGACAATCTACAATTGTATTTGAGCTCCCCTTTTTTTGTTTGATTATCAGGTGGAATTATTGAAGATATGTGGCCCACTTTTGGTGCCTCTCATTTCATAGTTTGATTTGCATTTAGATGAATTCCAATGGTATGTGGTCAGTGTGGATGATCGTCTCTTTCCCCAAGATGTAGTGTTTCCATTGTTTGTAGGCTTACACAATGGCATATAGCTCCTTATCATATGTTGGATATTTCTTGACTGTATCAATGAAATTTTCACTATGATATGCAATAAGATGGCCATGTTGAATGATGACATCTCCCATGGCATATTCAGATGCATCTATCATCAACTCAAATGATTGATGCAAATCTAGCAAGGCAAGAACAGGGGCTGAGCAGAGTCTATTCTTCAAATTCTCAAATGCCCTTTGTTGTATTTCACTCCACTAAAATGTAGCTTTAGCTCCTCCTTTAGTCACTTGGGTTAGTGACCAAGCAACATGTTAAAATCCAAGAACAAACCTGTGGTAGATTTTTGCAAGACCCAAAAAGCTACGAAGCTATATGAGGGTCCTTGGTGTGGGCCATTCTCGAATAACCCAAATATTTTTTGGATCAACATGGACCCCTTCCTCATTCACAACATACCTGAGGTACTGAATTTTTGTCATCCTGAATGTGCATTTGTCAAGATTTGTATACAACTTGTGCTCCTGAAGAGTTTGAAGCACCTTATAAACATGTTGCAAATGTTCTTCCCATGTTCTGCTATAGATGAGTATGCCATCTAAGTAGACAACCATGAATGAGTTGGTGAAGGGTCATAGGATGTCATCCATCATCCTCATGAAGGTTGCAGGTGCGTTAGTTAAGCCAAAAGGCATAACCAACCATTCAAAGAGCCCCTCCTTAGATTTGAATGTAGTCTTCCAGACATCAGTGGGATCGATGGGAATTTGGTGATAACTAGATTTGAGATCAATTTTGGTGAAGAACTTCACACCATGGAGCTGGTCCACTAGGTCTTCAATCTTGGGGAAAGGGTAGCGATTCTTCACAGAGATTTTATTTAAGGCTCGGTAGTCAATGCAAAGCCTCCATGTTCCATCTTTCTTCAGTGCCAAGACAATTGGGACACCACAAGATGAAGAGTTTGGCCTGATGTGACCCTTTTGGATCAATTCTTGAATCTATCTTTTTATCTCATCATTCTCCAAAACTGATCTGTGATACATAGGACTGTTAGGCAAAGGTGATCCTGGGATCAAATCGATAGAATGTTTTACCTAGAAATGCAGTGGAATTCTTATGGGTTACTTGAATAAGTCATCATATTCTCCTGTGATTCATCTTATCTACTTCTATTGTTGTGTTGATTGTGTAGTTAGGATTGCAACATCAGCCTTCTTGGATTTTTTTGTGGTTTGACCAACGTGAGAACAAATTGCTTTGTCTTCTCCACCAATCTCTTACATTGCTTAGCACTGATCAGGGAGACATATGTGGGAGGTGGTACCTCTGGTACCCTAGAGCACCATGTTCCAAGAGTGAGGGTGATCCTTCGGGTTCATGATTCATAGATGCCATGTCACTCATACATGAATGGCTGACTAAGGAGTACTTCACACAAGACTTCATCTTGGAATGGTTTTATAGCATATGAAAGAAGACACTGATGGGTGACACAAAGGTCTCTCCCTGGGCTCAACCATCTAATATTGTATGGCTTTGGATGAGGCTTCATGGATAGATTTAGACTTTTCACAAATTTAGCAGAGATTAATTTATTTTGAGTCCCACTATCAAGAATGAAATACAGAGGCTTACCTTTTACCCATAATTTGGAGTGAAACAATATTTATTTGTCATCTAGTCTTTCCTCATGAGTCTGTGATGAAGTGATGATGGTGTCAGGCTCAACATCTACAATTTCTTCTTCATCCTCTTTGACTGTGGGTTGTGTATGAGGTAGAGTAGTAGATGTTGAGTATTGTGACTCAGAGAGCAGTGACTTGATGGCTTGACATTATTCTTTGGAGTGAGTTCTAGTTTTGTGGTAATCACACCATTTTCTAGCCTTCCCCTTCTGGGATTTCTTATCCTGAAACTCCTTCTACTTCCAATTTTGGCCTCGTGTTTGACCTTCCTTTTCACTTTTCCATTTTGAGGGTTGACTCTTCGTATTCTTTCTACCATGCTTCTATTCAATCTTCACTGCAAATTTATATGCCTCACCGAGGGTTTCCAAATTAAAGAGTTCCATTTCCCCTATATGTACCATTGTAGTCCACCACGATATTTGAGAGTCTTATGTTTCTCAATTTCTTGAATGCCCAATCTTGCAAACAAAGAATGAAAAGTGTCTATGTAATCTTGAATAGATTGGTCCTTACCTTAGTGAAGCTTTTGCCACTGTATGTATAGATCATCATATGCTCTGATGGGATAGTACTCTTCTTTCACTACTTCCATACAATCATCCTAGGTAGGTTCCACCTCAAGGCCAATGACATCTGTACTGAACCTCGTTTTTGACACTTCCCACCAATTTTTCATGAGAAATGATGATTTTAAAAGAGTAAAAGTGATCTTTTCTCTGTCGGTGCACTTATTTATAGAGAAGTAGGAAGACAATTGATCCAACCAATTTTATACTACATCAGCATTGATTTTGCCTTCAAATGTGGGAATATCAAAATTTACCTAAACCTTGAAGGGTGTTGGGGCATTGAAAGGATGTTCCCTAGATGAGGATCCAAGAAGTGTAGCTGTAGAGCCAAAATTTCCCATCGAAAGTGTTTGAAGAATTTGGGAAAATTATTGCAGCATCTGCACTTGTTGCCATTAGAGGGCTTCATTCACCATTTCCTTGAAAGGATCAGATGTCTCGGTGTCATTCCACCATTTAAAGTCATTTAGAGCAACTAGGTGGAAAGTTTGGAAGATTTGTTGCTTCCCACCCAAGTTTCTTGTAGCCTGACCTCGTCCTTGAGATCATACACTCTCAAGACAAACCACTCTGATACAACTCATCCAAAACTCAGAAGTTCTGGTTGATAAATATTTCAATAGCATAGAAATAACATAGTAACAATGAATTATTTGAGAAGAGATGTAGTATTACTCAAGATCGCAATAAAAATATATGCTTATCTCTGGGAAGAGATGTCTGTCCTCACATTTTAGGTTACCTCTTCATTTATACACATTTTGAAAGAATGGGGAGGATGTGAAAGGTCACCAATCTCAAGGGAGATTAAGTGGTTTGACTTCCAAGATTTAAAACAATACAAAATTTGATGAATTAACTGTCACCCAAATTATCAGCTAAATTGTTGCCCAGATCAGTATGACTGGGTCTTGGACTCACATCTAAAATTCATGCACGTGAAATATGAACTAGAAGAACTAGTTGCTTCCCTAAGAGGCTATGAATGTGTAAATGTTCTTATCTATAAAAAGGAACTATCAAGATATGATAATCATGATTCAAGGTTCTATGGTGGATAATAAAGTTTTCCATTTAATCTTGAAGGAAAGATTTTGATCTTAGGTTAGTTATTTTAGGTTGTTTGTCATGTTTTAATAAGTGAATAACACAAGCAGTAGTTTGTTGCCTTGTTGTTGTGTTTGTCTTATTTGTTATTTACTTAGGTTAGGTGTCTTTACTTCTTAGGTTAGTTTTAGTTCCTCATGTTGTTTCCTTTGAGTCTTGTTGTTTTAGTCAAAGGGAGGATTTTTAAAGTACAAAAGTATATTTGGTAGCCAAGAGAGTCATCAATCCATGTTGTCATGTTTTAGATTGTCATTATCATGTGAAATTCAATGAGTTCTCTTGACCGGTAGGCTGGTCAACCCCCATAAGTCACAAAAAATGTTAGAAATTTATCTTGTCAAGGCCAAATACCAACCCCTATAATTATAAACTTTTCATGGTCATCATAGTGTTATTAACTATCAAGTCAATTAGGAGTTTTTTTAGTGTCATGTCAATAGTAACAAGTGTCATTATGAGGTTTTGACAAAGATTCAAGTGCTTTTATGATCTAAAGTGCTTTGATGTAGATACACAAAAGGTGGAAGCTGATTACTCTTAGATATAATTAGTATGTTCAATCATAATTAATTATAATCCTTAAATAGAGTTAATGAATATAAGTTTCATGGAGAGCTAAATTGAAGGTGATAAGGTACTTTTATATGTTATTCGTTAGTATCTTCTTATGAAGTTATGTTTATGAGGTCAAAATTGAAGGTTTTGGATTTAAATGATTAATTATACCTTGAAATTCCATTAAATCATTCAAAATAATTTTAAACACCTTCAAATTCATGTATTTACCTTGATTTTAAAGTCTTATGCTTTGAAAACATCTGTACAAGCAAGATAAAGCATTGTATTTGGCCCACAAGAGCTCCCACATGCCAAATTTGCTCATATTTTCATGTTAAAGATTTATTTATTATTTTAATATCCTTCATAACTTGTGGTCTTCCTTTTTATTCCCTATAATTGGTGCTTCAAGCTTTAGTTGTAAAGAAAAGGTAAAAGAAAGGCTATTTCAATGTATTTCCATACATAAGTATGGAATTGTACAACTTTTTACATACATTAGAGCTCAAGGTAATGAATATAAATACATTTTAGGTGTTATATAAAAATTTAAAGGTAAAAGGATCCAATACATGCCCAAAACTGGTTCTCTCCAGTCATCTAGCTTTTTTGCACATAATGAGAGTCCTTCAGGTTTGTAGGTGGTATGGCCATGAGAGAGAAAATAAAGGTCTAAAATTTTGGCTAGAGAAAGTAGTCTCAGAGTTATTTAGATATGATAATTTTTACTCAATTTTTTATTCTCTCCTTCATGAACCATCCTTTTGAATTCAATTCACTCAGTATATCTCCTTCATCTAAGAAGGCAATCGATTTTTTGAATTTTCTCTTCATCTGGGCATCATGGCAGAAAAATTCAAGCTTGTGGAGTTTTTTAGGAGCATGATACACCTTAACATGGATTTATTCAATTCCTTTCCATATTTTTAAGGCTCATATGATCTCAAGAAGGCATAATAGTGTGAATCTATAGTCTACAAGCATATGAAGAGAGTTGTACGATTCAAGAGAGAGAAGTAACATCAAGATTTGATGGATTATTATTTGAAAAAGTTTCATTCATGTTACATGTGCCTAATTAAATATTATCAAAACTTTTTAAAAATATTCATAGAAAGGAATCCATTAATGGCTCTCAACATCTTCATGGAGTCACAATTTAGCAAACTTTAAGGTTTTTTAACATTTGGTAATGTTCTTAACAAATTCCTAGGTTTCATTTTAGCACCATATACCTCCTTTAAAGGCATCCAAATTATGAAATATTATTGAACAAGTGCTCATTCTTGATTAAGATATTCATTTTGGTCTTAACATACACTTGTCATGCTCTTAATCACCTCCATCTTGTCACATTCCATCTCACTATCTTCTTACTATTTTCCATCAGTGCATAAGCTCCATTTTTACCTCCATTCAATGTTCCCATCATCTTTAAACCATAATATCACCTTCCACTCATCTCTATTTCATGGGTCATTACCAAGAAGAGTCAATAACATTGATAAGCATCATCCTTCATGTAAAATGTGGTTTGTAGACCTTAAAATAGTGCTAAGGAGAGGAAAATCTCCACCTAAATCTAAGGGAACTCAGGCCAGTTATGTCTCATGAAGATATTGTCTTGAGGACACTAGAAAGCATGGTTATCACATGAATAAGGTGAAACTATATTACCAATATGCTAAGAGTAATGAGGAAAGATTTAGGTTCATGTTTTATGACCTTCTCAAGGTTTAGCTCCACACAATCCATACAAGCTACATTCACCTATAGCCATGATTAAGTGGATTGACCAGATGCTATGAAAGATACTTTTAAGAAAGGTTGATCTTTAATTAATGTTGTTGAAACTAATGGAGATCATATCATGATTTTATGAGGACTCATAGACATCTTTTAACCTTATCAAACTCTCCAATCATCTTAAAACCCTGTCATAGTCTATGCAAGCACATTGTCAACCTCCATCTATAGTCATGCTAAGAGGAATTTAAACCAAAGGTGCAAAAAACGAGAAGCTTGAGGTATTTAAAGGGAAAATTAGACTCAACAAGAAATTCAAGTAAGGCATGAGACTAGGTAAATGACTTTGGAGGTATATTAGTATGTTTTAAGGCCTAAAACTTGTACACAATCTGTTCAAGGCCTTGAAGTTGGCTCACAATCAAGATATGGTAGAAAAGGGTCTATGTTCAAGTGTTAGAGTAATGACTATGTAGGTGATAGTGTAGTAAAGAGTGCTCATAAGACCTAGATTAAAGGCAGACCATGAGTGAGACTTAAACTCAAATTAAGACATGTTTTAATGAAAATCTCCACCTACAATAGGGATAGAAGTCTTTTGAAGTATACCAATACTTCACCAAGTTCTAAACTATGAGAATTGTGTTGTTATGGATTAAATTTTAATAATATTGTTGTCTAAGTTTGAATATTGACATGGAATGAAGGTGTGTTCTATCAAGATGAGGTTCAAATTCCTAACAAAGTCATAGTCATTCACCTCATGACATCCACCTATAACCATACAAAAGTGTAGGCCTATCTCCAAGTTACAAGGGAATGAGATCAAAGTGATATAATGGAGATTTTCATGTCATATAAAAATTCATAAGGATAATGGAGATATGAACCCATCAGGACAATGAAGAGAGTTACCCAAAGCAATATACAATGAAGGTCAAACTTTGAAATGATCACCTATAGTCATACTAGGTAGTCATTTCCACTGATACATTCACTTAAAATTGAAGGTGTAGTTCAAATACATCTCTTTCAAGGAAGAAAATTTTGGAGTCATCCCTTAATTCCATTGGTGAATTGATATCTTTTAAACCTTCATCAAGATCTTGACTAGCTCCTAAAGTATTGCCATTACATAAAGCTAAAGTATATAATCTTAGATAGAATAAGATTGTGTATGAGCCTAAAAGTAACCTTGAAGAGAAAATGCACCAAAAGAGGAGGTGAGAGGAAGTTTTCAAACCACTTAGGAGGTAATCAAGGTGTAGAACTAGAAATATGCACACCATAATTTTGAATGTTGAAATACCTTGGACCACCTTAGGACCCTCTTAGGACTAATTTGACCCTTCAACCCCTAATAGATCCTAACCATGGTTAGTTTTACCAACTGACTTAACTTACCCTTTTACCCACTCTTTACCTTATCCCTCAATCATCGATGGTCAGGATGATTGCCTACAGTTAGCTTGATCATTGATGATCAGGGTCTACCATCCCAAAAACTAACATGCAAACACTTGACTTGCTTTTCTAAAAATAACTTGTCTAAATCCATGTGCAAGCCATTACATGTGCGCATTAAAATAAGAAATCATAGTTAACATCTTGTTTCACCTTTCCTTCCTTTCCTGTAAGAAGAGAGGCATATGAGGTAAAACCCATCTGCAATTATTATCAAGAGCTTGTGCATCCAAAGTTTCTTTTTTGTAGGTCAATCATCATTAGCGATCTAGCCATCACATCAAAGACCCAACTTGCCACTACCACTCTACCAAAACATGAGTACCATTACTCTATCAAAATCATGATAGAATCCATCAATAGGCCAACCACCTCAAACACCCACCTTATTATCCTTCTATAATATAAGTACTTATTTTTTAATATTCATTTACTTTATTTCTATTTTGAAATCAACCCAACACCAACACATCTCTCAGAATCCAAATCTGTGATCCCATTAATCTAACATTTATTACCTACAACCAACACATAGTAATCACCAATAGTCTATCCAACCATCGATGGTCACCTTAATCATCGATGGTCACCTTAACTACCGATGGTCACACCAACCACTGATGGTCACTGTGGTAACAAATAACAATAAGTTATTTTTACCCTCTTACCCCCAACCAAATCTATTTTTTTGGTGTCCCTACCTATTCACAAACCCCTACCTAATTTTTTGAAGCACACTTGACCCATTTAGCATTAGTATTGACTTATTTATTGTTATAGTAGTCATTTCTAGTCTATTTCTTTAGTAAGCATTTATTGTGTTCAATTTTAGTACCTTTTGATTATTGATTCAATTACTTTATCATTCTCTTTTCTATACTTAATTTTTTAAAACATGTGGATTGACATCCCTTGAGGAAGCTCTTGCTTCTAGGATCTACCTAGTGTTAGGTAATCCATTTAGCTATCTATCTAACCAACCATCTTCTTAGTGTTGTCTTATTTATAGGTCATCCTTCTAAGACAAATAAGATTTTTTCATAATCATCTAATTTAATAAGTTCATAATCAAATAGATTTTCCAACCATGCCCATATTTAGTTTTTTCTTCCTCCCTTCTTGAAATATAAGCTAAAATTCATTGAAACATTCTAGCACGCCCAGTGGGACCTTGAGTCTTTACTCAAGTTTTCTCTTATTTGCATCTATGTGCTTTTTGTTGTGCAAACTTATTACCTAGTTAATACCAGATTCTTGAATCTGATTAAGATTAATTGTCTACCTAAGGTACGTAAGCTTTTCAAAGATGTTAACACTATATATGCATTTTTGATCCATAGATTATCTTGCTTACTAGTTGTAGTACAATAAACTTATACTAAATTCACTAAATAGTTATACTATGAAATTATTATAATATAAATACAAAAATACTTCACACTTATGAGTCACACATGCATCACATTTTATATAATCAAACTAGTAATGAAATAAACTCACACAACACACTTTAATCTAAGAAGGGTCAGGATCTTCACTGCAACTCATTCTGAGGGGGGCCTCTTCTTTTAGAACTGAGTTCTAATCCTTGTGTAAGATACTTATAAAATCTTCTTACAAAATCAGCCTTTTCATTACTCAAATTTGTAGTAATTAAATATTGATATAGTAGATTATAATATTTAGAATGCAATAACTTCTACAATTCTACTACTTTGTTATTATCTATTACCAAACTAATCTAGGTTCTACCATTAAATATATAAGGCAATTTATTATCTCCAATCAAGAACACTAAAATAAGAAAGGTACAAATACTTTGGGAACTATCCTAGTCAACCCTTAGATGGTTAACAGCTAAAGTTACTTGTTTTAGGCCTGATTAGGTTAAGGATAATATATACTATTTTGTTGTTTTACTTCTTTTTTTCTCCTTTATATTGTCCTTATCTTACTCAACTTTGTTATCACATCCAAGATTTATTTGCATGTGAGGAGTCTATACAATAGCTATGAAGGATCCTCTTCAATCATCCACTTGGTTCTTAAGATAGTTGGATATATCCTTAAGAGCTAATCACATCTTATCAAAATAATAGTTTTGTTTTGTGTAGTGGTTGTGGGCTCTTATAGTTGTTGTGAGAAACCTATAGATGGAAACCAATAGTTGCTATAGATAACTTGCATGTGGAATCTAGTAGTTGTTATGGGCACCTTGCAGGTGGAAGCTAGAAATTGTTATGGGCACCCTATAGGTGGAAGCTAGTAGTGGCTATGAGTAACCTATAGCTACAATCCAATAGTTGTTATGAGAAACTTTAGGTGAAAACTCTTTTTGTTATTGGATCCTCTATAGTGTTGTGCGCAAACAAGATTCCTGTAGTCTTATGTTACCCTTCAAATGTTTATTAAATAAGGTTACACAAGTATAATATAATAAAATAAAAAGTATCATATATATATATATATATCAATGCACACATAAAATCATAAATTCATTCATTCATTTGCATGATTAATGTATGGTTATGAGGATTTACATTGAAAAAGATATATACTAGGTATGGATGAGGATATAAAATAAATCAATTGGTGGCCTCATCACACCCCCTAATTAACCTCTTGCTTGACCTCGAGCAAGCCTTGACTGCATTTTGAAACCATAGATTTTTTTTTTAAATCTAGGGGCTCAGTGTATCCCATCCCTTTAAATATATAAAAACCTTTAGCATCATCAATGTCCTTCCATATTTTCTTCTCTGCCTCTCTATTAGCTGGGACCTCTCCCTCTTAGTCAATAATTTGGAACTAAAACATATGTGGTTGAAAAATTAACCCTAACCATTTTATCCTTCTCCTCCTGATAAGCTCAATATACATGTATACCCTATGTATGGCCTTCCTAAGGTTTTGAAAGGAATAAGGTTCCTTTATTTTCAAAGAATCATAGAGTTCTTACCATCTATGAGAGCAATAAATAAAAAATTGCTTTCCATCTCACTCCATATGACTCAAGTAGTGATTCTAAACCTCTACTTATTTCCTTATGACCCATACTTGTAGAGTATCTAAGTTCATGAAGGAGGTCTATTCATCTATTATAACTTCTAGATTAGCTGATTCATCCCTAATCATTAGGGTATCTTCTTTTTCTTTTTCTTGATACTCCTCCACCTATTTATTTCTTCTTGTTTCATTAAAGACATATGAATTAAATGAATTTATTTGGACATCCCCAAAATATATATTTTGATTCTAATTTGTATCATGAGGTACAACATACTGGTGTATGTAAAACTCACTCAAATGTGCTTGGAGATCAAGGTTAGCATGTCTATAGACTTCAAATAAAGATTTAAAGTGACAAACCATGTAGGACTAATCATTATAGATCCTATCATATTTAAATTTAAACCATATTTATTTTAAGTAGACAACATACACCTTAGAATGTGATCTACACTCCATTAACAATTTAGTGGTTTCATGCAATTTAGTAATCTTTCCTTTCAAATAAATAATCCTAATTTTAACCTTTTTTAGGATTTATTTTAAGTCATATTTATGCTATTTTATTTCAACACATACCTTAAATATTTTTACCAAATCCTTACGGTAAGTTTCATCATCACTAAATTTTTCTTCAACAAAATTCAAGAGGTCATCAGTTTCTACTGGCCTAACAACTGAAAGATCTACATCAATTACATACTCTATTGTAGGTATTTTTATAGTGGTCAATAGAGGAGAAAATATATTGTAGAAAGGTACCAAATCCAAAGAATTATCTTTTACAGGTGCCTATGAGGGTACTCTAATGCTATCTATAGGCAAGGTAGATGAAGTTGTAGGCACTTCAAAACAAGTTGTTGTAGGTTATTCCAATAACCTTTCATTTTCTATATATGGTTCTATAAATTATGTTGCCCCCAAAAGTGTTTCCAAGCCTCTCTTTCCTTTCAACTCTATTATCTGGTTCCTTAGCCTATATATTTATTTCAAGGTTTGGAACTCTTAGTCATGAGGATCTACTTCTTGTTTTGTATCTTTTCCATAGTCTTTTCTTCAATACATTCTTCTTCTATAGGTTGATCTGTCATTCTCAACTCTTCTTCTATGTATCCAATGTGTCTAAGGAGATCCATGTCTTCCTCAGTGAATCTATGTGGCTTAGGTGACTTTACTTCTTCTTATTTGGTAGATTCCTCTTTAGTAGACCATTCTATAATATTGAACTATGAAAGGTTTTTCGAATCTTGGGTTCTTTCTTTTCCTTTTCATCCTCACTGATGTCTATGGGTAAGGAGGCTAGGGTTATCTTTTCTTTATTAATTCTCTAATATCTCTTAGGAATAGGTCTCTTTCTTCTTGATATAGAGGGTCTCTTTTATTTAGTTTTCTTCTTCTTTTTAGGAGGGGTGGTTGTTAGAACCTATTCTTCATGTGAAATATTTGATAAAAGAACTTCCACTTCATTTGAAGGATCCATAATATAAGAATAAATTCTTGGTGAGGAGACAGTTGGAACAGTAGGAGAAGGAATATTATACCCAATTTGTGTGGGTGGATTTTCCTCTTCTATGTTAGAAGTAGGTAGGACTAGTTTCTTTTTCCTTCTATCTGTAGCAATTTTAGATGAACCTTCAATGGCTATGGGCTGTCCAGTAGCACTAGTGCCCATAATATCTTCTTGTGTAGTCTATTGGGCCTGCTCTTTATGAGATTCCTCCTCATTACTTCACTCTTCTTGTTGAGGTTCGCTAGTCTCTAGGGTTGTAAATTATTCTTAGCTAAGGTCAAGTCTAACAATGTTTATTCTATGTTTAACTATCAACCATATCAGACAATGATGAGATAGGTCTTTCTCAACCTCCTTTTGGTATTCTTTGGACATATTTTTTAGAATGTTCTATAGGTGGTTTAAAACATTAATGGTCCTATCATGCCTTAAGTGATTTAAAAATTTAAACTAGAGAGTATAAATTAGAGAGCACCTTCCTTCATAGGTCATATATTTGATGATGTATGAGGCTAATTACCTATAGGCTATAGGTATGTTGAGTCTTTCCACACCACCTTTATTCAACACTAGCCTTTCATCTCCCTAACATAACTACTATTTGATTTCTTGACCACTGGGTTTGTCCTCCCAATTTTCTCCTATACTTGGCAGCCCAATTGCCTGGCTTATTAGTTCTTCAGTGACTAGAAATGTAATGCCATATATAGTATCTTACTCTCTTATAAATTACCCTATAAATTACCTCGCAAGGGGTTTTAAGAAATTATACAATTTCTTGAAATAAGTGGTCCATCTAACTCTATTGAAGATAACCTAATTGGCTGGGTCTCCTTGAAGTTGCCTATGATCTGTGGGTTTTCATCTCATAACTGACCCTCCCATTCTAGATAGGTTTATCTTTCTAATGGCCCTTTCAACTAATAATTATCAACACACTGAATTTAGTTTCTAGATTTTTGATTATAGCAAAGTAGGTTTTTTTGATAATGGTAGTTTGTGGTTGCAGGTTATAGGTACTATCAAACTTTGGCTTTGTTTGAATAGGTTGTACTCATAAGTGAAAATAATAAAAGTGATTATTTTCCTTATTGATTATATGGTGTGATCATGGGTGTTTAATCCACACATATGGACTATCCTAGAGTACATGTAATTGATTGTTTGTAGCATTCTCCCCCTCTCACATGAGGTGTCACTTGTCTCTAACTGATGTGGAATGTGTAGGATGGGGTCATGATGAGGATATGAGTGTGAGTGGAGATAATACTTAATGAATGAATTGTTCATGATTTAAATATGATTTTTAATATAATACATACTATACTAAGAATAACAAAATATTTTCTATGACCAAAATATATGCTATACCTTTTTAATGGTTTGCCTAAGGTTACGTATAGGAAAGTTGCATGTGAGTGTTTTCCAAAATGTAATGATTATCCTGGTAGTTATATCTTAAATAAAGTATGCCTCTTGAGTAATCATGATATCACAAGATGTTATCCCTCCATGATGCCCTTAGCAACCTGCATGCAATCATAACAGCTTGCATAGAACTGGAGTAGGGGTATTATATTGGGATGATAGATTATTGCCCTCCTATCACAAGTTGGTCACTACAGATCTTTGTGTTATCCAATTTAGGTGTTGTATAAACATGGAAGAGGTTAGATGAGGGTTTTTTCCTTTGTGATCTTCCTCTGCATGAGCCTACTAATGATTTATCTCTATTTTATCTTACTCCCTATGGATTCTATGCCTAGTGAACTTTTCCTTTAACAACCAATAGGGTTTTTTAACTTGGGACTTGTGCTCCAAAAAAATCCTATATCTCACTATTTGACATAGTGAAATCATCTCCTTGAAATGACCAGAAGCTGAAAGTGGTTCATGTGTGTCCCTATAGCCATAAATTCTGGTCTGCAACACTCCAAATGGAGATTAGAAGTGTATGCCTTTATTGTGGCTCTTACCTTGTTATTCATAGGTATTCCTTAGTAATATTTTGAATTTTCTACTCTAATTCTCCTTCATTCCCCCTCTATATTTCCTAGTGTCTTTCATGTATTTCTCAAAAACCCATAGCTTAGAGTTTGTGAAGAACTAACCTGCATGCACTAGAGAGGTGTATATAGGTGTTAAGATATACCTACAAAAAATATAGGTGGAGCCCATATCAATTGTAAAATTGTTCCCAAATATGGGGAAGGTACTCGTAGTAGCTACAAAATAGCCCGTAGTAATTGAAAGAATACCTTTGTTGACAAAGGTGCCTATAGTATCTATAGAATAGCCCATCATAACTACAGGAAGATGAAAATTTTTGCTCAAAATGATTATTTATTATTTATTTTGGTTTTTACCTCTAAATAGCCAATAAGCTAAATTTCTATTTAAGCCCATTTTATAGTTATGGGTAGTCAGCAGGCTGGTTTTATACCTAGAAACTACCAACAATACCCAAAAAGGGTTATCATTGTTGGGGTTTTTTTTATTCTAACTGATACTTGTAGACACCTAAATCTGGCCACCAATGACCTCTAATTAGGCTTTTGTCCACTTTCCACCCAAATTTCACAATTTGTCCTAAAAACACTAAAACATGCTAAATGATGTGAAACTGACATATTCAAATGCCAATTTTGGATAGGGTATCCCTAAATGGGGAAATTCAATTAATGGGCCAACTAACTTTGATCAAATCATTCTAAGTCAAAATACCAATTTTGTACCTAGGTGCTCTGGATTGCTCTTTCCTATCAAATCTCTTGTATGAGGCACATGCCTTTGTTATTTTCTATTGGTAACATCCTAAATGGGAATAAAGTTCCAACACATCTGACATGGACTTCCAATTCCAATCCAGTCAAATTTTGGACCAATAACAAGACATTCTGATCAAGCTGAGTAATTTGTGCATAAAGTGCTTAAGCATGTTTAAGAGCTAATTAAACCAAATTAGGACCTAATCAAAAATTCCATGAAAGTTTTTTGAATAATTTATTTTGGAAATGAATATTGAATATCTGCATCATCAAGTGACCTCATTTCTTGGGAAGACATCCCTGGGTCATAAATGCCAGAAATATCAAGATTCATGCCCTCCATGCCTCATCAATGCCTTCCATGATGCTCTCCATGCCTCTTAATTATCCCTTCTTCCAATGTCATGATGAGGATAATTATAAACTTAATTCCAAAAATTGAATAAATCCTCAACCACACATCTCAATCTCAAGCTAGATGGTTTAGGTTGATTCTAGACATTCTCAAAAATATATAAATAGAGAGGCCATGAACATCATTTCTAAGTCTTGATAATGAAAAGTTATAATGCACAAATGATTCCAAAATCCATTGTAATTAGTGCTACCATACCAAATTGATTCCAAACCAAGCCAAGCCATAAGTCAAAGGTGCTAACGAGAGATGGAGATAGACAAGCTTCCATTGCCAAGGAGTTCATGAGCACAAAGCTGAGCAAGCCACTACAACAAGAATTTTGGATCATCCAAAGAAGGTAAAAGAGCTTTCTTTTACATTTTATTTGTGTGTTTTATTCATGTTTGTTAACTAAGCTCTCCCTAGTGTCTAGGCCTAGAGATGTTATGCTAGTTAATGTGTTTCTTTCATTTTATTTTCATTTTGGAACTAACCCCATACCAACCATCCTCTCTTGAATCAAATTCTTAGATCACATATGGCATGCTCGATGGGACTAGTTGCATCTCACACATGAAGAAGATCATTTTGAAGCTTTAAAATATTCATTTGGACCATTAAAACTCGTAAAAATTGATTTTTTAACTTTATTTTGCCATTTTTGTTTGCCACAGGTTTGCACAATAACCGACATTAGCTAATAAGACCAACATCGATTGGATAGCTTAACTAACATAAATTAGTAAAATTGACATTGGTTGGATACTTGTCACTGGTAACATTGATATAATCTATGTCGGTTAGATACCCATCATCGATTAGAAAATGCAACCATCATCGGTTATATAACCGACATTGGTCACTGTGTTTTTCTTAAAACATAGACCTGATATCTCTTTTTTTAAAGTTCATTGTTTCAAACCTAAAATAGGTTTAAGGCTAAAGGACATGCTAATGTTTTTGTTGTAGGACCAAGCTTGACATTTTCTAAAAACATGTTTTTGATCACCTTTTGCATGCTTAAAAATCAATTAAGAACCTTGTTTTGGTGATTGACAAATAAATTAGATGTTTATAGTGAATGTTTTCAAAGTTTGCACTAAGACCAAGGGGTCAAATGAACACCACCTCATTTTCCATTTGGGATTAAAAATGAACTCACCTTTTCAAAGATTTTTGTGTTTACTTAGTTGTTTAGATTACATTTTTGTTTGGAAAAAAGAGGGGTGTTATGTGTATGCTCTTCCATTTGTCTGTCATGTCCCCTTTTCAGTTGACATGTTCTGAGTCATGGTTAGCCTATTATGCAACCCTCATAGGCTGATAGGATGGTTAGAGGGTCTTGATGGAGATTGGAGTGGCTTCGTTTAGCAGATTTTTTTTAGTTGGCTTTCGTTTGGGCTCGATTGGACATGTATTGAGGGAGATACTAATATTTGATTGATTTAATCAAATATTAATTATTTAACCTATTTTTTTAATTAGAAACCCTAATTCTAATTTAAGAAACCCTAATTAGGGCAAGCATATCTTTTGAGGGTATAAGGGTTTCTCATGGAGGCCATTATTGATTAGCCATTGATTATTGATTATTGATTTTTGAAGAATTTCTTCTGTGAAGACTGAGCCTAGGGTTCTAGGATTCCATTTGCATTGGAGAACGTTCCCTCTTTAGTGTGTGCAATTAAGAGGCTATGGAATATCAGCTGATCTATTGCCAAATTGAGAGATAGCTTCATCCAGAAGTTATCACAGAATTTATAGGGTTGAGAGATAACTTCACACAGAAGTTATTACAGATATTCTAGGTATTTAATTATTTATGTTTTGATTCAATAAATTATACAGCTAGAGATCTTCTATGCTAGAAACATATATTTTCAGATTAGGGGTTGAAAATAGGCAAGTTGTGCCCAATTGACGGCTGTACAAAGTCCGTACAGATCTAGGCAGGTACCGACCTCAGTAGGCAGAGATCCCTGTGACCGACATCGGCTAACTGAAGACAACATCGACAGAGAAGGACCTACAGTGACCGATGTCGGCAGTATATCGACCGACGCCAGCGACTGTGTGTTTGACACAGCAGGCCGAGACAGAATTTCCAGATTCAAACCCAATTTCCAGATTTGCAAAGCCAGGGTTTCCAAGATTGTATTTCATATTTTATATGCATAAGAGAAGACTGTAATTGTAATAGTTTAGAAGGACAAGTGATAAGATCTGTGATTTGCTATTAAGAGACTATATTATTGTTATCATTCTGAATTTATTCCACAAAAATTATATCTTTGTTCAGAGTTTTTGTGTTGCTATATTTCCTGTTTGGAGGGGATACTACAGTGGTATCAGAGCTTTTGCTTAGAAAAAGGAGCCCCTAAGTAAGGGACATTACAGTGGTATCAGAGCATTTGTAGGAAAAAAGGAGCCCCTAAGTAAGGGACATCACAGTGGTATCAGAGCTAAATCCTGCCTGCCTGAGGGTCTATAGATCTTATGCAGCCACAAGAGTTGGGACCACACAGGTATAACACACGCAGTAGAGCCTTGCTTGAAGGTACCCAGTTGTTAGAACAACAACGGATTATCATGAGTGACAGACATGAGGGCATCCCACCTAGGGGCCACAGGTATGATGCTGATCAGGACACCAGAGAATTTCACCGTGCTATGATGACAAGCCAACAACAGATGAATCAGACACTACATGCACTTATGACTATGATAAGGGGGATGAACGCAACTGATGGACAGAACGGGGACCAAAGAGATGACAGGAGTGCTACGGTTAATCAGAGACCATAGTAGACTCACTCCAGAATAGCTGATAGACCTACACGTCCTACATTTGTTTAAGAGGAACCAGAGGCACCAGCAGAGGAGGCAGGGAATTCCCCATTTGCAGATGTTTACATGGCTGCGAATGATGAGTGGGACTTATTACCTCCTCATGTTCAATAGAGGACGTCCTTTGACCATTTTGTTAATCTGAGGAGAGAGCACTACAGATTGGTTAGACAGGACAGGAGGCCTAGAGTTCAATTCAGTGAGCTGAAGAAGGCTACGGGTAAGCTTTCTTTGACTACTTTTGACGGCAGCGGCAAGATGACAACTCAAGCTTGGGTTCATAAGCTTGACACCTTTTTGGCATTGAGACCAATGTCATAGATAGAGGCCATCAAATACGCCACTTTGCACTTGGATGGAGTAGCACATGACTGGTGGTACCATGGTATGGTAACACTTCAGCATAATTAGGTAACAGAGTACCAAGACTTTGTGGATAGATTGGTTGAGTGGTTTGACAGGAAATATCCTGAGGTTTACTTTCGAGATTTGGCACAGTTGAGACAAACAGGTAACTTGGAGTCCTTCATTGGTGAGTTTCAGAGATTGGCAGTCATGGTGCCCAATATTTCAGAGCGTAGATTAGTAGTTCTCTTCATAGAGGGATTGACAGAGCCATTGAGAGGTTGGATCAAAGCTTTTGATCCTCCTTCATTACAGGTAGCTATGAAGAAGGCACGTAGTATGGAGATGGCAGCCCCATCCCATAAATTTAACTCCAAGGGTACTTCTTCATCTAGAGACCATAAGTGCTCCAATGCAGATACAAAGAGACCAGATTTTAACATAGATAAATCAGGTGTAAAGAATTATTCAAAGGCCAATCCAACAACACCACCTTTGGATCATGAGGTGCTTAATGATCTATGTAGGAATAAGCTTTGCTTCTACTACAAAGGTCCATATGATATCCATCACGATTGCCCTTTAAGGCCTAAGGGCAAGGCAAATCGTGTGATGTGGGCATATTATGAGGATTCAGATTCAGAGGATTTCGAACAGCAAAATAGTTCTGAGGGGGCAGAGGCAGAGGCTTTGGGGCCTAAGGTAGAGGCAGAGTTAGAGCTTCACATACAGGAGGCACGCCTATCCAGCATTCAATCGGATGAGTCATTCAGACTCTGTGGAGTTTTGGCAGGGCAGAAGGTTATCACCCTTCTTGATACAGGAGCCACACATAATTTCATAGATGCTAGATTTATGGAGAAGCATGGACTCATTATCGAAGATTTTGAGGCCATCAGAGTTAAGTTAGCCGATGGTCACACTCTTAGGTGTGAGCGTATGATTAGAGACCTCCCATTGCGCTTGGACAACTATGAGTTCAAGGCTGATTATTATGTGGTAGACATGGGGGACATAGACTTAGTCTTGGGTATGAAGTGGCTTCATTCATTTGAGGAAGTTACTCTTTGTCTCAAGGACATGGAGGTTCTCTTTGATGTTGATGGGAAGACACATATTCTTAAGGCAATACAGGGCAACAGCTTCAGATATATGTTTTTTCATCGGATGGAGGTACCTATACCACATGACATGATAGAGGGCGATGACGAGTGCACATTGGCACCAACACAGGAGAGGTATGAAGATGAGCTTGGTCTTGAGGTGAGTTCAGTTTAGGAGTTGTCACATGTGGTGGGGACTCAACTTTATGTTACAGTCGGGTCACAGGTTGATGATGATATGACTATTTCTAGCCTTCACAATCCAGTTTTAGATATTAGTCAGGTAAGGCGTTTGCTTGCTGATTTTCAATTATGAATTGGATGTTGGGGTGCTTATCTTAGTACTAGAGATGATGTGACGCCATTACATGAGAGTTGGGATGGACATGGCATGGGGTTCGTGTTAATTGACAGTGGTGGAGATCATAACTACATTTGGGATCCAGGGGGATTGATTGATTTGTCATTTAGCAATTGCTTGAGGGCAAGCAATTCCAGGAGGGGCAGATTGTCATGTCCCCTTTTTAGTTGACATGTTTTGAGTCATGGTTAGCCTATTATGTGACCCTCATAGGCTGATAGGATGGTTAGAGGGTCTTGATGGAGATTGGAGTGGCTTCATTTAGCAAAGTTTTTTCAGTTGGCTTTCGTTTGGGCTCGATTGGACATGTATTGAGGGAGATATTAATATTTGATTGATTTAATCAAATATTAATTATTTAACCTATTTTTTAAATTAGAAACCCTAATTCTAATTTAAGAAACCCTAATTAGGGCAAGCATATCTTTTGAGGGTATAAGGGTTTCTCATGGAGGCCATTATTGATTAGCCATTGATTATTGATTATTGATTTTTGAAGAATTTCTTCTGTGAAGACTGAGCCTAGGGTTCTAGGATTCCATTTGCATTGGAGAATGTTCCCTCTTCAGTGTGTGAAATTAAGAGGCTATGGAATATCAGCTGATCTATTGCCAAATTGAGAGATAGCTTCATCCATAAGTTATCACAGAATTTACAGGGTTGAGAGATAACTTCACACAAAAGTTATTACAGATATTCCAGGTATTTAATTCTTTATGTTTTGATTCAATAAATTATACAGCTAGAGATCTTCTGTGCTAGAAACATATATTTTCAGATTAGGGGTTGAAAACAGGCAAGTTGTGACCAATTGGCGACCGTACGAAGTCCGTACAGGTCCGTACAGATCCAGGCAGGTACCAACCTCGGCAGGTAGAGATCCCAGTGACCGACATCGGCCGACTGAAGATGACATCGACAGAGAAGGACCTACAGTGACCGACGTCGGTAGTATATCGATCGACGCCGGTGACTGTGTGTTCGACACAGCAGGCCGAGACAAAATTTCCAAATTCAAACCCAATTTCTAGATTTGCAAAGCCAGGGTTTCCAAGATTGTATTTCATATTTTATATGCATAAGAGAGGACTGTAATTGTAATAGTTTAGAAGGACAAGTGATAAGATTTGTGATTTGCTATTGAGAGACTATATTATTGTTATCATTCTAAATTTATTCCATAGAAATTATATCTTTGTTCAGAATTTTTATGTTTCTATATTTCCTATTTGGAGGGGATACTACAGTGGTATCAGAGCTTTTGCTTAGAAAAAGGAGCTCCTAAGTAAGGGACATTATAGTGGTATCAGAGCATTTGTAGGAAAAAAGGAGCCCCTAAGTAAGGGACATCACATTGTCCCTTTTAGGGAACCCTTGGAATCAAAAGTTCCATTCCTATTGAAAATAGCCTAGTCCAAGTCTTAGAAAGTAAGTTTTATAAATCACTTCCCAAAAAAACTTGTCAAAGTTTGGGTGACCTTGAAAATGACCCTAAAGTCTTTCTATTTCATGCTTTCTTTATTTTTATGCAAACTTGGCTTGTGAGGGGGATGCCATTACCTCTTGTGAGTTCTTTAGGGAAGCTTTGACCTAGAGTTTCATCTTCCAACATTGACTTTACTTAATCCTTTAGAGTTTCACATGGGATGTATCTACATTTGGACATCACACTACACTGAGCAAATAACAGGATGTAGTGGTTGTAAAAAAGACTAGAACTTTTTATAACTAGCCAATGACATGGTCACCCAATTTATATGATTTTGTTTTACATTGTTTGGCATGAAAGTCATTATGCAATTGATTCCCCTAGAATGATCGAAACCTTGCTAGTTTTGGTCAACCCCATTTTTCCATACCCTTGCTAGGATTTGGATGATTCTACGTAGTGTATTTTTGGATCATTTTCTCATTTGGTATGTTTTGAGACTAAAATTTGTTTGTTGTTCATAAATCCATGTCAAAACCAATTCATCTATATGACACTCTTTTATCTAAAGAGGCATTATGCTAGCAATTTTACACCACACTTGTGCCTTTAAATTTTTGTTAAGCTTGTTTGTGTATGTCATTTGAGTTACGGAGGGTAGCCTTATACTACCCAAATCATGTCAAAACATTTTAAACCTTTTAAGTCTTTGAAACATACATTTACCACATTTTTTGAGTATTATTACATTGTTAGGTTACTCAATTTGTTTCAAGACTTGTTTGCCATTGTATCAAAACCATTTATTTCAAACCATGTTAGGTATACCATTTAGACCTTTGTCTTGTGTTGTCATGCTATCCAATCTTGTCTAGCCTGTTTGGTCAAATCTTAGTTTTCAACGTTAAGTTTTCAATTAGCCTTGTTAAGTTTGGATCTAAACGTTGATTGATTTTTATTTAGGCCTCAATTCCTAGAGCTAATACATAGATCTTTCTCTTTTGGGTTGCATAACTTTGATTAATCAATTTACCCAAATTTGAAAACTATTGATGGTTTGTTTGTTTAAATCCTATCCTCATCATTGTTTGTGCCTTTATTTGGGAAAACATAGTCTTTATTCAAAGAGCCTTTTGTCTTATGCCTTATGCCAACTGATCATGTTTATGTTTGATTCCATGTGTCGGGTCTATGTCAAAGTTGTTTCCAAACTTGTTAGATTAAATCAAATCATATCAGCCTTTGTTTCAAATCTAGATTTTAACACTGTTTGGCCAAAAGCCCTAGCATGTCTATTTATTTGAGCCTAGATTTTGACTCCACATTTGGACAAAAGACTTAGCAACTCAACTTTTCCCTTTCTTAGTTTATACCTTGTTTGTAACACTTTGACCTAAACCTTTGAAATGCCATATTTTATTTATATGCTTGACTTTTTATGCGTATGACATTTGAAATTAGACATTTGATGTTAGACTATTTTATGCCAAGTCTTAGCACAAATCATTCTGGAGATAAAAATCCACTTTCAAACCACATTGGAGATACATCTCCACCCCTTCGACCAAGTTGGACCAAGCTTGAACAATTTGTCCTTTGGATATAGTTTTTTGGAGTTTGTGGAACTCTAAGCCTTTTTATTTTAGAGATTTCATCATTTACATGGACATGTCTAGCTACACTTATGGTGGAGTCACTTAAAATCCAAATTATGATAGAATGGCTGCAAAAAATGAATTTTATGGCTTTAGTCAAGACCCCAATGATGCTAATATGGTTTGTGAGACAAATTTCTATCTGCCTCATATTAATCATTCATGGGGACAAAGTCATGAAACAACTTACAATCTAACTCAAGACCTTGATTGGTATGAAGAGGCTTATGAGGAGAACTTTGAAGACCTAACTACAGATAATGTTGTTTGGGATATGAATCTATACCTTCTTTACAATAATCAATACATGGAACATAGTCAAGAACCAGTTTATGAGCCAACTCATGACTAGGATGTTATGGTTTATGAGGAAGACTTAGTGCTTTGGCTTATGTGAGTAATCAGGATCCACCACATCATACCATTTTTATTCTAAGACCACAATGTCACACCATTCCCATACCAAGACCTCATCCTTTAGTTTGTGTGATCAACCAAGCTCCACAACACCCAACCATTTCTATACTCGGACCTCATCCTTTGGTTTGTGTGAGAAATCAAGCTCCACAATGCCCCTTCATCATTCCAGGACCTAGTCCTTTGGCTTGTATGAGTAATCAAGCCCCATAACACCCTATCATTACCATCTCAAGACTTTGGATTTTGGCTCATGTGAGTAATAATGCTCCCCAATTCCCTACCATTATCCAATCACAAATCATTTCTCATCCAGTACCAATCCTATCCAAACCTCAACCAATCCAATCATTCAAAGACCAAGCTATGTTCAAAATTGGTATTTTCCAACTCATTAGAAACTAAAGCCTAGACAACCAACCAATCCAAGATGTTTTTGTTAAACCAACCACTTATGATAAGTCAACCTATGATGAATCACCTGTTGATCCTATACTATTTATCAAGGAATCTCACACTTATGAGCCAATCTTTATCAAGTCATTTATTAATGATTATAACTACCTTTGGGAAAATCATTACCTCAATCATGTGCCTATTTTTCAAGAGCCTCCTATTGACAATCTAGTCTCTGAGGAATTGTCTCTTGACCTATTTCTCATCTTAGAGGAGTCTCACTTTAAGAAACCAGTTTTTGTGGAACCCATTATGCCATCATAGGCCATTACTTGTCCAAAACCAAATATTAAACAAGACATCATTATAACAAAGTACCCATCAGATGAAGAATTAGAGTTAGAGTCAAGTTTTACTCTTGGATTGACATTGGATTTAGCATCAGAATTAGAATCTAAATCAACATTAGTATCAACATCAGATTTAAAGTCCCTTGAGTTAGAATCATATTCAAAAGAAGAATATATTTGTGGCTATTATAATATTGGTTATGCATGCCTCATAGATTAGTTTGAATACATTTGTGATCCTTCTATAGTTTTTGAGGATGATTAATTCAGCTTTGACATAATTTCTCTTAGTATCTTATATAAAGATTGTGATGCCAACACCCATTCCATTACCATTCCATAGGCCATTACCATCAACCAAAATAGCCATATAATTGACATTCTATCTCCCATAAGTGTCGATTGGGATCGATAGAATCACACTTTATTAAATTACATCCATGGTGATATAACAATTGAAAAAGAGAAAGGAGGCCAAGACCACATTCATGTAGTAGAAGAACACTCCCCTAGTGAAACATTTTAAAATGCACTAGGGGATAATCAAAGTCAAAACTCAACATCTTCTAGTGAAACTTTTTTGAAAGTGCTAGAAGATAATCAAAGTCAAAAGTTAACATTCCTTAGTGAAACCTTCTCGAAGGTGCTATGGGACAATCAAGACAACTTCATTGGTGAAAAACTCTTTGAGGCACCAATAGCTAAGCATAAAAGTTCTTCACTTATTGATGAAGACAAAATCAAAGATGAAATCACAATAGCTTCATATCTACATCTTAATCAGATGGTAGCTACTCTCCAAATCAAATAATAGAAAAATTTGGTGTTCCTATTAAGAGAATAAGTCTTTAGCCCTGTCACAACCAAAATTATGTTGAATCTAGCATTAACAACATTACGTGTGACTAAAATTCTCGATATTTATTTATTTCTCTACCATTCCACATTCCATTATCATCTACCATTACATTTCATAATCAAACCTACCATCCATTATTTGTCCTTATTTACCATCTATGGCCACACTTTCCTTTGCAAAGGCTATAAAGATACCTTATCTCAACACTTTAAGGAAGCATTCTCAACAATCAAATATGCATCAAGTTTTTGATAAAATAGTTATTCAGATGAGGTGTGGGATAGAAATTAACATGATCAAGTATTCTATTTGTATCATTTGTTGATTAGGATGTGCATCTCCATCTCAACAAGAAAAATAGAATCATATGTCATTTACCATACCCAGGACAAAAACATGTACGATATCATTTCACATTGCCATGCCATTGTCGTTGTTACATATGCATTTTCCATTGATGAATAGTTTTTCTATTCACCCCATCACTTTTGGGCAACCCTCTTACCATTTTATCTAATTTATCAAATCATTATTATCCTTAGTAAGACCATGCCATCCTTTCATTCCATTCTTATCTAGAACAAAGCCTATTTTTAGTCATCCTACCCAATCTTATTTTGATCTTGGTTCATTTGGTTCTTCTTATACCTTTTGTGGGGGATTTTAATCAAGTTTCAATAATCAATCCAATCCATGTTTATAATGACAGTCTATGAAATTAGTGTGATAGTTGATCTGGCAAGATATATTTCATCCTATCAAGTTTGTTTATATGAGCCTAATTATAACCACCTATGGGCAAATCAGTGTCTCACCAGTCTTGCTACTAATTATAACCACCTATGGAAAAATTAGTATCATTGACCTATGTCATTGTATCCTAGTTATAAATTCCTATGGGAAAACTAGGGGTAACACTTATTTATCATGCATTGTCATATCACTTTGTCATCATTATTTTCATTTGACTAGCCATTTTATATATTTGATAATTTGGTAGGACCTAGTTAGCTTTTCCTCACCTTTTGTGTGGATGAAATTACTATGACTTGAGGTCATTTCAGGACTATGTGGGTCATGCTCAATTCATGTTGAGGTCACCTCATTCCCTCTTTCCAAACTCTCTCACCATTTTGTGAGTAGGTATCTTGTCATTCTTGATTGAGTTAAGATACATCAAAATGCTAAAAACATTCATAACATTTCAAAAATCCAAAAATATTTGTCCTGTCTAAGCCTAGTCAGTTATCCTTGATCTACCTTACTAGGGCATCATCATTGTTAGGATGCTTTCTTTTGCTTTTGTTTTCAGGCTTTCTATTTGTTTGTTTATTTTAGGTTGTTTGTTTATTTGTTTGTTTGCTTGCTTGCTTGCCTATTTATTTTCTTTTAGCACTATTTCCTTAACTCAGTCTATATGTGCTCATTAGGTGATCCCTTGAGCACATTATTCTTGAATATGTCCATATTCATATGTCAATATTATCATCATGGTTTTTATCATTGGTGTATAATTTTTGAGTATTTATTGGATATCAAGAGGCAGTCCTTATGCATATTTTGGCCAAATCTTCATGGTGTTCTATCATGAAGCCTATCATCACATGCTATAGAAAAAATTAACTTTAGGAAGGTCTAAAATCAATGGAGCCACATAAGTTTCTCCTTGGTACCTTGGTAGATCATTTCACCCATCTTGATCAAATCAACCCATTAACCATTCTAGTTGTATCATTGTTAATAAGGATGTGCACCTCCTCATTGGTAGGTATAACTAAATCATTTCTAATGATCAATCTTATTCTTCTATCTATCTCTTTCATAAATTTACACCCACTCATCTTTAATCTATATTCTAAGTTATATCCTTGAGTTATGCTTGCTAATCAGCCCTAACTAGGGCACAATCATCTTTAGCCAATCTAGGTCCTCTTAATGATTATAACTACCTATGGGCAAATCATTATGTTGACTTTTATGCCTGATTATAATCAACTTTGGGAAAATTAATATCTTTTTTACATCAATGCATGTAAGCATTTTCTCATTTGAATTAATCTCAACCATGGGTTAATTCCACCTTTCATCTTGTTTCTTTTCGAGGGACCATCCATCAATAAATGTGATGACCACTCCCTTGAGGGGGAATCATCATAGGCTTCCCAAAACCATTTGGAGCTTTGTTATTTAATCATCTTCTTTTTGGCATACAGACCATTTCTCATTCTTTGAGAAGACATTTCTTTACCTATGGTTTACAATGCCTTCCCAAATAGGGGCAAACTGTAGACACCTAAATCTAGCTACCAATGACCTCCAATCAAGCTTTTAGCCACTTTCCACCCAAAATGTACAATTTGGCCTAAAACACTAAAATACGCTAAATGATGTGAAACTAACATATTCAAATGCTAATTTTGGCCAGGGCATCCCTAAATGGGGAAATGTAATTTATGGGCCAACTAAATTTGATCAGATCATTCTAAGTTAAAATTCCAATTTTACACCTAGGTGCTCTGGATTGCTCTTTCCTATCAAATATCTTGCATGAGACATGTGCCTTTGTTATTTTCTATTGGTAACATCCTAAATGGGAATATAGTTTCAATGCATCTGACATGGACTTCCAATTCCAATCTAATCAAATTTTGGACCAATACCAAGGCATTTTGATCAAGCTGAGTAATTTGTGCATAAAGTTCTTAAGCATTCTTAAGAGATAATTAAAACAAATCAAGACCTAATCAATAATTCCATGAAAACTTCTTGAATAATTTATTTTAGAAATTAATATTGAATATCTACATCATCAGGTGACCTCATTTCTTTGGAAGACATCTCTAGGCCATAAATTTCACAAATATCAAGATTCATGCCCTCCATGCCTCATCAATGCCTTCCATGATGCCCTTTATGCCTCTTAATTTCCCCTTCTTCCAATGTCATGATGAGGATAATTATAAAATTAATTCCAAAAATTGAATTAATCCTCAACCACGTATCTCAATCTCAGGATAGATGGTTTAGGTTGATTCTAGACATTCTCAAAAATCTATAAATAGAGAGGCCATGAAAATCATTTCTAAGTCTTGATAATTCAAATTTATAATGCACAAATGATTCCAAATTCCATTGCAATTAGTTTTACCATGCCAAATTTATTTTAAGCTAATCTAAGCCATAAGCTAAAGGTGACAAGGAGAGATAGAGGTAGACAAGCTTTCATTTCCAAGGACTTCATGAGCACAAAGCTGAGCAAACCACTGCAACAAAAAATTTGGAGCATCCAAGGAAGGTAAAAGAGGTTTCTTTTGAATTTTAGTTGTGTGTTTTATTCATGTTTATTAACTAAACTCTCCCTAGTGTCTAAGCCTAGAGATGTTATGCTAATTAGTGTGTTTATTTCATTTTGGAACTAACCCCATACTAACCATCCTCTCTTGAGTCAAATTCCTAAATCACACTGCTTATAGTAGAATGTTTATTCTAGGTCCTTGCCAAGTCATCTATGAGGGTGATTGGTCAAGGACCATTTGAAGGTCTCATAGTTCATGTTAGAGGAGGGTTAAGATGTCCTCCTCTCCTTCATTTATGTGTTATTTGGTTCTCATTTTGTCTGGTGAGACCTCATGTTGATCTAATACATCATTATATCTATTTTGTAATTGCTTATGTATGTACTTGGTAAACTCTTTCTAAGTGAGTGGATTTTGGTACAACTTTAGTCTATTTCCATTGACTAGTAGATGAAATATTAGCAGATCAATGGTTTAGAGTTACACTAATCCATTATCATAAACATGCTCAATCTCAAATGGACCAAGCCATCTAGTCTAGATTTTGCCCTTGTGATCATTGTATTATAAATAAAAAATAAGGGCCCAATCTCCTGCATTGAATTTCTTGGTCTTAATGTACCTATCATGCCATCTAATCTACTACTGCTATACAATTTCTATATTATATAATGCATGTTGTCTATATTCATCTAAGGCATTCAGTTGTATAATCCTTTCTTTATGTGATTTAGATATATCTATCCCAAGTTCTAGTGTTGTCTATAAGGTCTTGTGCTTAAATTTAATTAGTAAGATAGGTTTGTTCCCATAGACCAACTCATATGGGGTGAAGCTTGTAGTTGTCTTACACATGATTCTATAAGATCAAATAGCTTCAGGAAGTCTAGCCTCCCAATCCTTATGGGACATACTAATAGTCTTGGTCAAAATATTTTCTAACTCCCTGTTGGTGACTTCCACCTGTCCATTAGACTATGGATGATATAGAGTTGATTTCTTATGCCTAATATTATATTATTGGACCAAGGTAGTAATTAAATTAGTAGTGAATAATTAGGGTCCTTAGTCAGTGACTATTTCTTGTGGCACACCATATCTTGTGAATATTTCTTCATAGAGGAAAGCTACCACCTTCTCATCTCTAGCATGTGTAAGAGCCTTTACTTCTACCCATTTAGTGACATAGTTAGTACATACAAGGATGTACTCTTTGTTATTGGATTTTGGATCAAAAGGTCATACAAAGTCTTGGCCCTATTTTATAAATGGTTCAAGCACCATTTGAGGCTAAAAAATCATCTCATCTGAATGTGTGGGTCTCCCCATACGCTGACATCTATCACAATAAATAGTATACCATATTGCATATTTATGAAGTGAGGGATAATAATATCTTATATTCAATATTTTTACTATTGTATGCTTAGATGCAAAGTTCTCTCCATAGGGTTTATCATGATAGGGTTTAAAGATATATGGAACTTCATCTTTCTTGAGACATCTTTTGATAATAGAGTTAGACCCAATATAGAAAAGGAATCTAGATAGCCATGAATACCTACCAATTTTTTGAATCAAAGATCTTTTTTGTTTAGGGAAGAAGTGTTGTGGAAGTAACCTTATTACAAGGTATTTTTCAAAATCAACATACCAAGGTGTGTTAAGGGTGAGGGAGAATAAGTGCTCATCTGGAAATGAATCAGCCACTATGGTATCTTCTTGAGGGGATTGTAGTCATGATAAGAAGTCAACCATGACATTATCCTTACCAGGATTATCTATAATAGTTAGATTAAATTATTGTAATAAGAGTGGCCATCTTTAACTTTGATTGGGATATCTATTTTTTTCTTAAGATACCTAATGGCTTCATGGTTTGTATGAACAAAGACTTGATACCCTATTATGTAGTGATGAAACTTATTGATAGTATAGACTAATACTAAGAACTCTTTTTTAGTGACCATGTAATTTAATTCTACTACCTATAGGTTCTTTCTTAAAAAATATATGGTATAATTGAGTGCTTCCTATTTTTGGCCTAGAAAAACTCTTAAAATAGTATCTGAAGCATCTATGCTAATATAAAAGGAAAGCTTACAATCGGGGTGGTGGTCAATAATTCCTTCAATTATTCGAAAGTTGTATCACAGGCAGGAGTCCATATGAATTTATCATCTTTAGTCAAGAGAGTGAATAATGGTGTTGCTACTTTGCTAAAATTATTTATAAATCTCTTATATTAACTATCATGTCCTAAAAAACTCCTGACATCTTTCTATTTTTGAGGAATAGGTAGGTTTTTTATGATGCTGATTTTTACAGGGTCAACATTAACTCCTGACATCTCTATCATAAGCATGTATCATTTATTGTGACTTAAAGACAAATAGTGCTCTTGACAAAATTGCATCACTTTCTTTATGTTCTTCAATCACTCATAAATGTTTCTCCATAAACAGTGAAGTCATCCATATAGATTTCTACACATTCATTGGCCATATCTACAAAGATACTCAAGACAACCTCTATAATGTTGTAGGAGAATTACATAGCCCAAAAGGTAATAAAATATAAGAATAATTACCCTAGGGATAATTTAAATTGGTCTTCTCCTGGTACTTAAGATCAATTATAATCTGGTTGTAACCACTGAAGCCATCTAGAAAGGCAAAATATTTTTTTTCCTACTAGTGTGTCCAACACCTGATCAATGAAGGGTAGAAGAAAGTGATCCTTTCTAATTGTTGTATTAATTTCTCTATAATATATGCATACACACCATTCTCCATTTTTCTTTGGTATAATTACCAATGGTGAAACCCATTCACTATCTGAGATGGGATATATAAATCCAATAGTCAAGAGTTTCTATAATTCCACTTTAACTATTTCTCTAAGAGATGGATTCATCCTACATTATGGATGTCTGATTAGTTGGAACTCTCTTTTGATATAGATATGATGTGTGCATATTTATAGATTGATTCCTTTCATATCCTCATAATCCTATGCAAAACTATGTTGGTGTGCATGCAACATGCTAACTAGGCATTTTTCCTTATTTGACTCCAACTTGCTATTAATAAGCAATGTTTTTTCTAGAGAGATTTAAATTTTTCATGAGAATGATTTCATCATTTTTATATTGATAATGGATTTGGTTTAGCTATAGCTATGATGCAATAGCTGGTGGAATATTTCCTATACAAATGCATCAAAATTATCTTCTTTCTAAAGGCTGTAAAATGGGCACTCAACACATTATAGGTGGTTGAGATTTGTAGAATGAGTTTGGTAATTATTATGGAGAACATTAGAGATAATTTTATCTTCATCCTGATCAGCTAAGGTACGTGCATGGTCTATGGTAAATATAGGAATCTGAGGTTGGTTTGGCCCATCTTCGTCAACCCATAATGTATGCTCTGGTGCCAAGGCTGGCTATGATGGAGGATAGAAGACTAACTTCTTAGTGTGGTTTCCATTAGATATTAACATATTACCTAATCTATAGCTGATGAAGGAATCAGTTGTGGCAAGCCAAGATCATCCTAAGATAAGAGGGTACCTACCCAAATTAGACTTTGGTTGCAGTACAATGAAATATATAATATACTCCCAAGAATCTACAGTAATGACAAGATCTTTAATGACTCTTTCTGGTCAAACTATAGACCTGTTAACCATTTATAGCATTGTAGATGTGGGACAAATATTATTCAACTATAGTTTATTGATGGTTTTAGTTATCATTACATTTATTGCAGCCCCCAAGTCTATCAATGTATTGGGTAGTTGTTGGTCATGGATCTAGATTGTTACTACTAGGCATCCTAGATCTAAATATTTCTTTTGTAGGGGGTTTCCTAGCATAATATCTGATATCTAGTCAATCACATGCATTGTATTGAGATCCTTCTTCTTTTTAGGTTTACGTAGACATAAGTATCTCATAGCTTTGGAATATATGGGCACATCCTTGATGGCCTGGAACAGAGAAATTTTAACATAGAGATTCTTGAGTTGTCCTATGAAATCAAATTTAGACTTAATTACATAACGTTTAAGGTTAAGATGTTCTGGAAATGGTGGGGATATTTCATCAATAGCTTTATTTGTTGGTTTAGATATTTCTTATGATGGTGAATGGGGGTTAACATGATCTTCTAAAGTTTCATACATTGACTCCATTATTATGGGTGGGGTTGGGGGTGGTAGACGTTTCCCTGAACATAGGTGAACTTCATGGATGTTCACCACATATGCTGGGTACTGAATAGGTTCAATAATCAATGTCAATTGCACTAATTTATTTTCAAGATTTTGCATGGGTTGGGTAGGGAGATAGTTAGGCTTGGGTGTAGCTTGTGTATTGGGCATAAGTGTAGGAGGTTATTATTGTTGAAGAGGGAATCCTCCTTGTAAGTTTCTCTAAGGTTGATTGGGTCCCTAGGGCTATTGCCACTGGTTTGTGAAGGGTGGGTCTTGGGGTGGTTACCAAACTTGTATCCAAGGTGGAGATAGATTTTTTGGAGGTTGTCAAGAGGTGGTGGGGTAGCTTGTTTGAGGTGGATTCCAGCTATAATTAGGAGGTGGGAAGTTCATCCATGGACTAGTCCAATTAGAATTAGTATTTGTAAATTGCAAATTAAATAAGGTAAAATTTATAAAAGGTGGATTTTGTCCCATACCTTGATAATATGGTCATTGAACCCATGGATTTCTTTATGTAACATAGAAAACTTGGTATCCATCTCCTCTTACAGTGTGTATCTCTACTATTTTTGGTTCTTTAGTTGTGATGTTAGCTACTTTATCCTGAACCTTGTGACACCTACAATCTATCTTCTTTTTCTTACAATCTAGATAATAGATGGTCAAATCTTGATCCAAGGCTGCTTTCTTTTGCCTTGAGTGAAATATATCCAGTTGGGTGGCCAAGTGACTAATAATATCCTATTTTATGTCTTATAATAGGTTACTTTAGATTTTGATAGGCCACTTATAGCTACCAGTGAAAGCTTGCTGCCCTTGACTTTATTTATGACAGATCTGGAATAATTCTTGCTTAACTCTTTGATGTCTATGAATGGTAGGTGGGAGATATCCCCCCCACTTATTAGGTCTAAGGCTTCCAAACAATATTCTCTGACTCCTTTTAGGAAGATGAGTTTTAGAGGCTCTTTTTCTAGTGTACTTTGCTTGAATTTTTATACACTGAACATGAACCATTCAACATAGTATTCCAAAGATTTCTCCCCTTCTTGAGTTATCATGAAGATGTCATTTTCTTCCTCATCCATATTCTTAATACTTAGCTAGAAATTTCTTTTTCATGTCCTCCCAAGTGTGGACTAAATTACTACCTAGTCCCATGAACCAGTGAAGTGTTGAGTCTTTGAGGGTGGTTGGAAAAAGTTTTTATGCATCCTACCTATAGTCATAGATTCTATAGAGGATATAAAATTCAAACAAAAATGTGTCTAGTTCTTTTGATAATGTAACTATAAAATTAGGCAAGGCTAAGTATAGGATATTTTTTATTTGTGTTATACTTGTTACATCTGGAATAGGAAATTCAAAATTAATTATGTTTGGAGTCCTATTGTCATTCACAAAGTCTCCTTCTTTGTTCATGATGGATTTTCTTGTGATATGGATACCAAAGGTACTCAGGATTATGTGTTCAAATTTTGTATCAGTCCCTTCATCAATAAGATAGTAAATGTTTAACTATTGATCTGTAGTTTTTTACCAGATGAGAAATCTAAAAAATCTCTTGAGCTTTCTTTGATTTGTTTAAGAAAGCCTTGTTGTAATGATGTTCTGATGTTACTTTATATATTATTTGGTTCATGAAGTTATTCTTCCTCATTTCTTCTTACCAACTTAGCTAATGCTTCCTCTACTTCTATTTTCTTTTTCAAAGCCAATAGTACTTCTTCTACAAACTACCTCATTTGGTTTATAGTGTTCCCTTCTTCAAGAGCCTTTTAGCTTATGGTATATTTTTTAATAGGGTTATTAGTTACTGTATATATTTATGGTTCTTTCTTGGTAGTAACTTGCAGCTTATTTGGTAAGAATCTCCCTCAAGAATATCTTTCTCTTTGCATAAATATGTCACTCCTTCAACTGTCATGTCCCTTCTTGCATAGGGTTAGAGTGTTTTTCATGTATTCCAAGGGGTTTTTTAGAATAAGCAAAAATAAAATGCAAATAAATAAAGGAGTGTAGAAATCAAAATGATTGTAATTGAAATTTTACATCTAAAAAGCAGTAAATTACTTTAAAAATAGGAAATGAAAATATGAAAATTACTCTAGAAAGCAAGAAATGAAAGCAAAAATTGAAAGACACACTTTTTAGAAATTAAATCACTCTTAAAATAAAGTAAATTCTAAAAAAAACTATTAACTAAGTAAATCATAAGATTGCAAAGAGGCATTCAAAGTTGTGTACCATTAACATCCAAGAACTTAGACATTTGGCATAAGACATCATAGTGCCCTCACTCGACTTGCTTGACTGGGTAGGATAGTGCATCAAAAATGTTTTACACCATCAACATCTAGGAACTTAGACATCTGACAGAAGATACCATAGTGTCCTCACTCGACTTGCCTGGTTGGGTAAGATAGTGCATTAATCAATCTTGAGAAGCATTAATTAACACCCTCCTTGGTAATAGCACTAAAATGTTATGCAAACTATTACCCAATTAATACTAGATTCTTGAGTTTGATTAACATTAATTATCAACCTAGGGTATGTAACCTTTTCAAAGATGTTAGCATTATATATATATATATATATATATATATATATATATATTATTGATCCATAGATTATCTTACTTACTAATTGTAGTACAATGAACTTATACTAAATTTACCAGATAGTTATACTATGAAATTATTATAACATAAATATATAAATACTTCACACTTATGATTCACACATGAATCACACTTTATATAATCAAATTAGTAATGAACTCAACTCACACAACACACTTTAATCTAAGAAGGGTTAGGATATTAACTACAACTCCTTTCGAGTGGGCCCTCCTCATTCAAAATTGAGTTCTAATCCTTCTCTGAGAGACTTAAAAAAACTTCATACAGAATCGACCTTTTCATTACTCAGATTTGTATAAATTAAAGATTGCTACAATAGATTATAATATTCAGAATGCAATAAATTCTATAATTCTACTCTATTATTATCTATTACCAAACCGATCTAGGTTCTACCATTAAATACATCAGGCAATTTATTAGCTCCAATCAAGAACACTAAATTAGGAAAGGTAAAAATACTTTGGGAAGTACCCTAGTCAATCTTTAGGTGGTTAGTAACTGAAGTTACTTGTTTTAGGATTGACTAGGTTAAATATAATATATACTATTTTTTTGTTTTACTTGTTTTTGTCTCCTTTCCATTGTCCTTATCTTACTCATCTTTGGCAGCACATCTAATATTTCTTTGTATGTGAGGAGTCCATACAATAGCTATCAATGATCCTCTTCAATCATCCACTTAGTTCCTAAGTTAGCTAGATGTGTCTTTAAGAGCTAATCACATCTTATCACAATAATAGATCTATTCTATGTAGTGGCTATGAGCTCTTATAGGTGAAGGCCTCTAGTTGCTTTGAGCAATCTACAGGTGAAAACCAATAGTTGATACAAGCAACCTATAGGTGAAAGATAGAAGTTGCTATGGGCACCCTATAGGTAGAAGTTATCAATTGTTATGGTCATCCTGCAAGTGGAAGCTAATAGTTGCTATGGGTAACCTGTAGGTAGGATCTATCAGTTGTTGCAGGCAACCTATATGTGAAAACCCCTTTTGTTGTGGGATCCTCTAAAAGTGTTGTGCCCAAATAAGATTCCTATAGTCTTATGTTACCCTTCAAATGTTTTTTTAAATAAGGTTACATAAGTATAATCCAATAAGAAAAAAAGCATCATTAATTCATAACATAACATATATATATATATATGTATGTATGTATGTATATATACATATACATATACATATACATATACATACACACACACACACACACACACACACACACACACACACACACACACACACACACACACACACACACACACACACACACACACACACACATATATGTATATGTATATATATGTATATATGTATATGTATATATATACATATACATATACATATACATATATATGTCTCTGTGTGTGTGTGTGTGTGTATCAATGCCCATATAAAATCATAAATTCATTCATTTGCATGAGTCATGGATGGTTATAAGGATTTACATAGAAAAAGATATGTACTAGGTATGAATGAGGCTATAAAATAAATCAATTGATGGCCTCATCACTTTTCTCTCTTTTCTATGCTCATAAACGACATCAAAGTTTCTTTTGGGCTTAAAATTGACTACATTCATTGGTTTTGTAGCAAGATTTTGAGCTTTATATGAATTTAAACAAACTAAATCCAAACTCAAAATTCAAAATACTAATATGAAGGATTTATAAAACAAAATCAAAATGATAAAGAAGCTTACCAGTTCCTTTGCTTTATGTTACATCCTTCTAATATTTTCAAAAAGATGATTAGACTTAGATTGAAAAAGTGATGGCTTGATTTTGGATTGTTGATGGATGCTTGATAGATTGGCTATGAGAATGCTAGATTTATTTTAGCATAGTTTTGGTATGAATTCAAGATTTGGTTTTAGGGTGGTGTTTCTCTATGTTTTTTGCTTTTTACATTCAAAAGAAAGAAGAAACTAAAGGTTAAAGGTTAGGGGTTTGTACATTACCCAGATTAATTTGTGCACCGTATCCAAGCGTTTTAGGAGCTCCTCTTTGGCTATGGAGGAAGACACCTGTAGATAAGAATAAGACTCAAACAAAGAGAATGTTAGATAAAGATAAGGTGGACTGCCAAGCAATGCTTGGTCTCGGAAGCGTAAAGCTCCGTGAGGGATGACAGTCGACTATTTATGAAAAAAGAGTGTTGTATAAAATAAATGGTGAAAGACTAAGAAAGAGAAATAAAGATAACATGTACCTATTCTCTGCAATCAGTCTGTCACAATTGTCAACGTCGATAGTCCTGTCGGTGTCGATAGGTTAATATGCCAACATCGGTTATGTTACCGATGTCGGTAGGGGCAATGGGCCTTAGATGGGTTATGGAATATGTCTGTGGTCGATAGAGGAGTCTAGGAGGAGTCTGGGTTTGTGCAGGGTTGCAGCATAGTGAATAGGGTCTGAGAGGGGGCAAAGGCAAAGGGTTGGTATGTAAATAAATAAGAATATGAGGAAGGCTTTTCAGCCTTTCCAAGAAAAAAGTCGGGTTGGGTTGATTGTACTCAAAAATAGTAAATAGAAACTAATTACTAATGTATTATAAACACTGAAATGAGACAGAAGAATACTTAGCTCTACTTGGATGAAGAATCGGAGGTGTTAGAATGCTTATCTCTATTGTGGCTAATGTCAAAGTCCTCGTGTGATGTTCCAATCCAATCTGGAGTCACTTGTGCAGAGTTTCTTAGCCAGGTGAGCATTAGTTAAAGTTTGATGCTTGGTCTCAGAGTGTGCACGTCCATGTCCAAGAGTCTGAGAGAGAGAGAGAGAGAGTGATTAGATTCGAGTCATCGATTCAGGATTTGGGCTCAAAGTTAGAACTCAGTTTAAGAAACTGACGTCGGCAATCCCACCAATGTCAGCCGATAGTTGACTGACGTCGATAGCTAGAGAATGGGTAAAAGGGCTATTTTTAGCCCTTTGCCTATTTCTCCATCTGCCATGTGCATTTGCTATTGGAAAATAGTCAAAAGATGGGGTTATTGTGCATGATTATTGGTTAGGTGGTTGGAAAGGAGTGAGAATAGGTCTTAGGTGGTTATGATATGAAGGACTTAGTCATAGGGTAGGAAATGGTCTTAGGGTGAGGTGTCCAAGGTGAGATGTCCTAGGTGAGGTGTCGAGGTGATGTCATTAATTTAAAATAAATGGTTTATTTTAAATTAATAAGTGTGTAAGAGACCAAGGGGAGTCGACACAATTTTGGTGTCTACAGGTGGAGGGAGAGGTTAGTTAAATAGAGGAAAGGAGGGAAGATTAAGGGCTCACATTCAAACTTGGGCCTTTGAGATCTATGGTTGAGGAATTTCCATAGAATTTTTAATTCCATGGAAATCTTTAGAATAGAAAAATTCTATAAGAAGGGGGTTAAATTGGAGAGATTTCTAGAATCTTCCAATTCTATAAATATCTCCATAGGTTTTATGGCTTTAGGGAAGGCTAGTGTAGGGTGGTGGGTGGGCAGTTAGAATATTTTTAAATTTAAAATTGGCTAGTGGAATTAGGGAGTAGGTTAGTAGGTAATGGGGTTTATTAAGGGATAAATGATAAGATGAATTGATCTTAGGATATGATAAAGGTTGTGTGGGATGTGGGAATGGGGTATGGGTAATAAGATATTAGTTATTTTAGCTAGGAAATATGGGATTTAGGCCAAATTAGCATGAATTAGTGTAATTAGCAGGGCAAGCATAAATTAGTGCATATAGTTTGCTTGCAAGTTTAGATCACATAATCTAAAGTAAAGAAAAGTAATTTTATCATAGCATCACTTTTTTTGTACACACTAAACCAAACCACCTTCGTCAATTAAACATCAAACAAACCTGAGATAAGGTTGGACTAAGATTTCATCACCTGACGATCACCTTACCCTTTCCTAACAATCCCACTTAGAGGTCATTACCAAGGGGAGAACCAAATTATGTCTTTGGATAAGTATAAACTCTAGAAATCAATATATATTGCCTAAACACCTAGTACCCTTATAACTATAGTGTGTGAAGAGAGGGGGTAGGCCCCAATACCAAGCCATGTATTGATTTTCAATAAAAAATATTTTTAAGCACCTAAAAAACCTAAAAACATCCATAGATTTCCTCTCTAGTACTTGTTCTTCAAGCCAAACTTCTATCACATAAATTCTTGAAAGCTTAAGGCATAAGCCAAAAGAGAGACTAAAATGAACTTTAAGACTTAACATGTTTTTTAGAGTGTGATTTGTTTTCCTTGATCATTTCTTGTCTTTTCTCTATTTGAGTGGTGAGATTGTTTGTGCATTCTCTCCCCCTTACCTTAGATGGTTCTAACTCATCAACAGTGAAAGAACCTAGTAGAAGAGAACCCATCACCAAACCAATCGACCTCTTCTACCCCCTCATCTATGGATTACATCTCTAAACTAGTAGACTCTCCTCATCCTTCAAGAAGTCTTTCTTTCCCTTGGGAAGTTCCCCAAGGATATACGGACTTAGCCACCTATATGTATATGTATATGTATGTACATATGTGTGTGTGTGTGTGTGTGTGTGTGTGTGTGTGTGTGTGTGTGTGTGTGTGTGTGTGTGTGTGTGTGTGTGTGTGTGTGTGTGTATCAATGACCACATAAAATCATAAATTCATTCATTTGCATGAGTTATGGATGGTTATAAGGATTTACATAGAAAAAGATATGTACTAGGTATGAATGAGGCTATAAAATAAATCAATTGATGGCCTCATCACTTTTCTCTCTTTTCTATGCTCATAAACGACATCAAAGTTTCTTTTGGGCTTAAAATTGACTACATTCATTTGGTTTTGTAGCAAGATTTTGAGCTTTATATGAATTTAAACAAACTAAATCCAAACTCAAAATGCAAAATACTAATATGAAGGATTTATAAAACAAATCAGAATGATAAAGAAGCTTACCAGTTCCTTTGCTTTATGTTACATCCTTCTAATATTTTCAAAAAGATGATTAGACTTAGATTGAAAAAGTGATGGCTTGATTTTGGATTGTTGATGGATGCTTGGTAGATTGGCTATGAGAATGCTAGATTTATTTTAGCGTAGTTTTGGTATGAATTCAAGATTTGGTTTTAGGGTGGTGTTTCTCTACGTTTTTTGATTTTTACATTCAAAAGAAAGAAGAAACTAAAGGTTAAAGGTTAGGGGTTTATACATTACCCAAATTAATTTGCGCACCATATCCAAGTGTTTTAGGAGCTCCTCTTTGGCTGTGGAAGAAGACACATGTAGATAAGAATAAGACTCAAACAAAGAGAATGTTAGATAAAGATAAGGTGGACTGCCAAGCAACGCTCGGTCTCAGAAGTGTAAAGCTCCGTGAGGAATGACAGTCTACTATTTATGAAAAAAGAGTGTTGTATAAAAGAAATGGTGAAAGACTAAGAAAGAGAAATAAAGATAATGTGTACCTATTCTCTGCAATCAGTCTATCACAGTTGTCGACGTCGATAGTCATGCCGGCGTCGATAGGTTAATATACCGATGTCGGTTATGTAATCGATGTAGGTAGGGGCAATGGGCCTTGGACGAGTTATGGAATATGTCTGTGGTTGATAGAGGAGTCTGGGAGGAGTCTAGGTTTGTGCAGGGTTGTAGCACAGTGAATAGGGTTCGAGAGGGGGCAAAGGCAAAGGGTTGGTATGTAAATAGATAAGAATAGGAGGAAGGCTTTTCAGCCTTTCCAGGAATAAAGTCAGGTTGGGTTGATTGTATTCAAAAATAGTAAATAGAAACTAATTACTAATGTATTCTAAACACTGAAATGAGACAAAAGAATACTTAGCTCTACTTGGATGAAGAATCGGAGGTGTTAGAATGCTTATCTCTGTTGTGGCTAATGTCGAAGTCCTCATGTGATGTTCCAATCCAATCTAGAGTCACTTGTGTAGAGTTTCTTAGCCAGGTGAGCATTAGTTGAAGTTTAATGCTTGGTCTCAGAGTGTGCGCATCCATGTCCAAGAGTCTGAGAGAGAAAGCTAGAGAGAGAGAGAGAGCGATTAGATTTGAGTCATCGATTTGGGATCTGGGCTCAAAGTTAGAACTTAGTTTAAGAAACTGACATCAGCAATCCTGCCAGTGTCAGTCAACATTTGACTAACGTCGACGGCTAGAGAATGGGTAAAAGGGATATATTTAGCCCTTTATCTATTTCTCCATCTGCCATGTGCATTTGCTATTGGAAAATAGTCAAAAGATGGGGTTATTATGCACGAGTATTGGTTAGGTGGTTGGAAAGGAGTGAGAATAGGTCTTAGGTGGTTATGATATGAAGGACTTAGTCATAGGGTGAGTCATAGGGTAGGAAATGGTCTTAGGGTGAGGTGTCCAAGGTGAGGTGTCGAGGTGATGTCATTAATTTAAAATAAATGGTTTATTTTAAATTAATAAGTGTGTAAGAGACCAAGGGGAGTCGACACAATTTTGGTGTCTATAGGTGGAGGGAGAGGTTAGTTAAATAGAGGAAAGGAGGGAAGATTAAGGGCTCACATTCAAAATTGGGCCTTTGAGATCTATGGTTAAGGAATTTCCATAGAATTTTTAATTCCATGGAAATCTTTAGAATAGAAAAATTCTATAGGAAGGGGGCTAAATTGGAGAGATTTATAGAATCTTCCAATTCTATAGATATCTCCATAGGTTTTATGGCTTTAGGGAAGGCTAGTGTAGGGTGGTGGGTGGGCAGTTAGAATATTTTTGAATTTAAAATTGGCTAGTGGGATTAGGGAGTAGGTTAGTAGGTAATGGGGTTTATTAAGGGATAAATGATAAGATGAATTGATCTTAGGATATGATAAAGGTTGTGTGGGATGTAGGAATGGGGTATGGGTAATAGGATATTAGTTATTTTAGCTAGGAAATATGGGATTTAGGCCAAATTAGCATGAATTAGTGTAATTAGCAGGGCAAGCATAAATTAGTGCATATAGTTTGCTTGCAAGTTTAGATCACATAATCTAAAGTAAAGAAAAGTAATTTTATCATAGCATCACTTTTTTGTACACACTAAACCAAACCACCTTCGTCAATTAAACATCAAACAAACCTGAGATAAGGCTAGACTAAGATTTCATCACCTGATGATCACCTTACACTTTCCTAACAATCCCACTTAGAGGTCATTACCAAGGGGAGAACCAAATTATGTCTTTGGATAAGTATAAACTCTAGAAATCAATATATATTGCCTAAACACCTAGTACCCTTATAACTATAGTGTGTGAAGAGAGGGGGTAGGCCCCAATACCAAGCCATGTATTGATTTTCAATAAAAAATATTTTTAAGCACCTAAAAAACCTAAAAACATCCATAGATTTCCTCTCTAGTACTTTTTCTTTAAGCCAAACTTCTATCACATAAATTCTTGAAAGCTTAAGGCATAAGCCAAAAGAGAGACTAAAATGAACTTTAAGACTTAACATGTTTTTTAGAGTGTGATTTTTTTTCCTTGATCATTTCTTGTCTTTTATCTATTTGAGTGGTGAGATTGTTTGTGCATTCTCTCCCCCTTACCTTAGATGGTTCTAACTCATCAACAGTGAAAGAACCTAGTAGAAGAGAACCCATCACCAAACCAATCGACCTCTTCTACCCCCTCATCTATGGATTACATCTCTAAACTAGTAGACTCTCCTCATCCTTCAAGAAGTCTTTCTTTCCCTTGGGAAGTTCCCCAAGGATATACAGACTTAGCCACCTTCTTAGATAATAATCATATGGCCCTTCAACATTATCTCAACACCATGCCTCACTGTAACCCTGCTTCAGTTCTATCGATGGACCCACCTTATGGCATGCCTTCCCACCTCATGGGAAACAATTTTATTTCCATAGTTACCACCTAATCGTTAGCTAGTCAAGCCTCTTCATCCACCAACAACCCCTTTGATACTACTATGGAAAACCAACCTGCCCAACCTACAAATAATCTTATACCTTCCACCCCCACCAATAACTCCTCTACCTTAGGATCAACCCAACCATTATCCACCTATACTCCTCTTACCATGGGAGTACGTACCACTATCATTTCCAACCTTTCATTGACTACCTCTAATCTACTAAGCACTACCCTGCTTTAGAATCTTGTGCTACTTATAATTTCTACCTTCTAACCAATCACTATAAGGGTTACCACCCTTCCTTTAACCACCAATATAACTACCATTCCTACCCAATAGGTACCCATTACACCAAACCCAAGTTACATCCTTAACCCACAAGGGCATGCACCTCTACCTACTACCCAACCACCCACATTCACTTACCCTTGTATATCTTCCACCCAAACACTGATGTCTACATACCAATATGTGGTAGTTTTCTAACCTCCAACCAATTATAATTATGTTACCCAACCATCACAATAGTATATACCTTAAAACCTTTCGAGTGCATAAACCAAAACAAACCCAATAAAGATGCTCATGGATAAAATGACTACCTTAGAGTCATCCATTTTTGGATCCCAAAACATCTTATCATATGATTAGATCTATAATGAACCCATCCACCCATATGTCCCTATTAGACCATATTCTCCTTAGTGAAAGCTTCCCAAGTTTTCCAAGTTTCAAATTAAGGATGATCCCTAATAGCACCTCAGAGAATTTATTCATGCATGTTATCTGATTACCTACAATGACACCCTCCTTCATACCTTTTCTATGTCCCTATCTGATCTAGCTTTATACTGGTATAATGTCATAACCAAGCACTCTTTGTTCTCTTTCACCCAATTGGCCCAAACTTTCTTGGATCACTTTTTGATAAATATTTCCAAGAATGTTTCCATCACTAACCTCTAATCTATTCAAAAATTTGATGATGAATCCGTTATTGATTTTCTAGATCATTGGAGGAGCCTAATCAACCAAATTTCCTTTTCCTTGACCCAACCTAAACTAATAGAACTTTTTACTCGAGCATGTGCTAATCACATCTATTCTACACTACATTTCCAAAGCAAACTTTTGATGAAGCTTTTACCGTAACACACAAGCTTTAAAATAGAGCCATCAATGAAGGAAAGCTAAAGTTGGAAAATAAAAAATCTATCTACAAGACCAATGAGGCCTCTTCATCTAAACTGAGTAACAAAAAAAATACCAAGAGCAAGAGCAACGGAACTATGAATGTGGTTGTACTTAAAGCCACTTCTATGCCATCTATCAACCAACCAAATTCCTCTAACTCCTAAAAGTAAAACATGAGAAACCAAAATTGAAACAACCAAAAACAATTTACCCCACTTGGGGAATCCTACGCTTCAATCCTAGAGAAGTTATTGAAGGCCAAAATCATATAGCTTCATCTTATCAAACCACCTCAGTCACTTGATTGTTCTTGTCCTCAACCTAGTTGGTACAATGATAATCATCTATGAACTTCTCATTAGATAGTAGGTCATGATGTTAGTAGGTGTAATACCTTAAAAATCATTGTCCAATCCCTCATTGACAAGGGGGAGCTTGTGTTGGATAACCCCAATGCACCTCAAAACCAAGCCCTTAACATTTTTAGTGAACCTTTTCCAAATCATGCACCTACCAAAAATAAGGGAAATAAGGTTGAATGTTCTCATGATGCCCATATTATTAACATGGTTCTTAACATGCTCATTAATGAAGAACTTATCACCCAATCCACCTATTCTTTGCCCTCTCCACTTATTGAGGTAGTGGAGTTACCCTCCACTCTTTTGAAGACCTAAAATGGTAAATACCCCTTTCTAATCCTCCACTTATGGAGGTAGTGGAACCATCAACCCCTCCTTTCACTAACATACTGAAACAAGCACCCATTTTACCTTCTCCCTCAACCACCAAGTAATTTACTACCCTTTTGAAGATCATTCCCAAAGAGGAAGCCCCCATGTCTACACCTCCCACAAAGGAGTCACCCATTCAAACCTTACATCCTTTAGATTACCATCCCTCTATCTCAATCTATGGGCTTATCTTTCAAGTCCACTATCTAGGGGGCAAAACCAATATATAAACCATTCTCTAGGTTAGTGCAAAAATTGAAATTTGTCTCCAACCCTGAAATAGATCAAGCCACCATTTGACAAAAATTAGGGCTCCCTTATATTACCAAATAAGAACCTCCAACCATCACTTTATTTTCACCCTCTTACCCCCAACCAAATATTTTTTTTTTTGGTTTTTGCCTATTTATAGACCCCTACCTAATTTTTTGAAGTACATTTAACCCATTTAGCATTATTATTGACTTGCTTATTGCTATATTAGTCATTTATGGTCTATTTATTTAGTAATCATTTCTTGTATTCAATTTTAGTACACCTTTTTATTATTGATGAAATCACTTTATCATTCTATTTTATTAACTTAATTGTTTAAAACATGTGGATTGACAACCCTCAAGGAAGCTCTTGCTTATGGGATTTAGCTAGCACTAGGCAATACACTTAGATATATATCTAACCAACCATCTTATTAGTGATATTTTATATGTAGGTCATCCTCCCAAGCCAAATAGGAGTTCTTCACAATCATCTAATTCAATGTTTACATAATCAAATAAGTTTTCCAACCATAACCATTTTTAGTTTCTTCTTATTCCCTTCTCGAAATATAAGATAAAATTCACTAAAACATTATGGAATACTTGATCACATTTTTCAACAACTTTTTCTTGGTCCTTTGACTGAAACAACAACATTTCCATGTTGAACACTTTTTAAACTTTTACCACCTTGTGCTTACCAAACCCACTTGTGTCTTTTTGAGAGCACTTCTTATCTCAAATACCTGCAACACTTGACTAGTTTGTGTTTTCACCAAAACCACTTCCTACCTTGGATACCCACAAAAACATAGATAGTGCTTAGGAGACTTACATTTATGAGTGTACCTAGCTAACATGCCTAAATACAGTTACACGGTCCACTTGTTTCTTTTTTTCTATCATTGACCTTTATTTTTACCAACTATGGCAACCCAGTCTATGCATGATCTCAACTATCGCACCTTTTAGATTTCCAATCATAACCTCCTCCATATGGGCCTAATCAGCTAGGGTCATCCCTTGGTGGATCTTTATGAAGATGCATGGCACTCAATCATGCATCTGTATCTTCTCCTAATACTATGATTAACTATAAACTTACCTTGCTCAAATCATACCTACCCTAAAAACATTTAACCATCACCCTATTAGCATTTACCTCTATTATCTATACTCTTTTACCACCCACTCACTATTCATTATCCCTATAAACATCTACCCAACCAACCTATTGATCAACCATCCATAAATCTAAAACTCTCTCCCACAAAATCTAACCCAAGACACTTTACAAACATTCAACAATAAAGTTAGATGGCTCAACCACTGGTAGTCATAGTGACCTCTAACGGTTAGACATCCATCAATTTATGGATGTCAATTGTCAATGGTCGGACCTAACCATCGATGGTCACTATGGGTGTTCTATGAATGGAACATCTAAAACCCTATTCTACCCAAATATACACCCAAAATCCCCCAACCCAACATATTTACTTCAATTTTGTCCCTCTCCCACCCCTACCTAGACATGCCCCTCCCCAATTTTGGGAATCACCCACTAATTTGACCCAAATATGCAAAACCCTATCCCTAGGGCACAACCTAGTACAATCACTCAAACCCCTGCCCACCCAACAATCAACTTCCACACTTAATGAAAATACATGTCAACTACATCTACCAATTTAAGGGCTCTACCTACCTCATTCCATAACCACCATTGATGAGTAAGCCATATACCTACCCATCCTCATTGACATCCACACCCACTTTGCATCCTCGTTGGTTCAGTCAGTCCACTCTCTACCTTAGCTAATAGTCAACTCCTCTACAGTTCTCATTAGTAGTATTTTCACTTGAACATACCAAAATTCTAGAGCTCAAGGTCAAGAATTACAATGAGTGAAATGAAATCTAGTTTATACTTTTATTCCATGGCTTTTTAGTTTTCACCCCTGACAATCGATGATCAAGATGATCATCGATGGTCACCTTTTAGACCCATGACTATTGATGGTCAGGCTATGGGCAATCATTTTCACTTTACCCCTTCCACACCAAATTTTTCAAATAACCATCCATGGATACTACCTTATCCACCCAACTTGACCACTTCATCATCTCGGTATTAGTTTACTTCAACCCAAATTAGTGTGAATTTTGTGATAACTTTTTCTTGGTCCTTTAACCATAGTGATAACATTGCCAAGTCGACCACTTTTTAAACTTGTACCACCTCACACTTACTATACCCACTTGTGTCTTCTTGGGAGTACCTCCTACCATGGATACCCATGACACTTGACCAATTTTTGTTTTCATTGGGAGCACTTCATACCTTGGATACCCACCAAAACATAGACAATGCTTAAGAGACTTGCATTTATGAGTGTACCCAACTGCCATGCCTAAATACGGTCACACAGTCCACTTATCACTTGGTATTCTAACACTAACCTTTATTTTTACCAACTATGGTAACCTAGTCTATATGTGACCTTGGATATCACACCTTTTTGTCATACTTTATGCACTTATTTACACCTTATTGCCTAACATATCACCCACCTTCATGACATCTACCTTCATCATCACCTCCATCCACCTTATCAAACCCATACCCAATTTTGTTTTACCTCATTGACTCACAATTTGAGGGGGAACACCTCCTCTCATACTTGGGGTAACCAAACCTTTGACTAGCTATCCAATTTTATTTTACAGCTTGTTGATTCAAATCCACATAACAAAAGGGGTAAAATATAAACACTAAAAATCTGCACACTATAATTATAAATGTCAAAACACCCCTGGATCACCTTAGGACCCTCTTGGGATCAATTTGACCCTTCAACCCCTAACCAAGCCCAACCATGGTCAGTTTTACCAACTAACTTGACCTACCCTTTTACCCACTCTTTACCTTAACCCTCAATCATTGATGGTTAGGATGACCATCGACGATCAAGGTCTACCATCCCAAAAGCTAACTTGCAAACACCTACCTTTCTTTTCTAAAATAACTTGTCTAAATCTATGTGCAAGTCAATACATGTGGAAGTTGAAATTAGAAAGCCTAGTTAACATCTTATTGCACCTTTCCTTCTTTGCCTATAAGAAGAGAAGAGTAGGAGGTAAAATCCATCTACAATTATTGTCAAAAGCTTATGCATCCAGAGTTTCTTTTTTGTAGGTAAATTATCATCAATGATCCAATGATATAGCCATCATGTTAGAGAGCTAACTTATGATTGCTACTCCACCAAAGTGTCAAGTATTGTTACTATGTCAAAATTATGCTATAATCTACTAACAAGTAAACCACCTCAAAAATTGACCCGATCAACCTTCTATAAGATAAGTACTTATTTTATTATATTCATTTACTTTATTTATATTTTATAATAAACCCAACACCAACCCATTTCTTAGAATCTAACTCTATGATCTCATAAATCTAACATTTATTACCTATAACCAACACACAATAATCATCGATGGTTGTCTCAACCATTGATGGTATGTCCAACCACCAATGGTCACCTTGACCACTGATGGTCACACCAACTGTCAATGGTCACTATGGTAGAAAATAATAGTAAGTTATTTTCACCCTCTTACCCCAAACCAAACATAATTTTTTATGTCCCTTCCTATTTGCAAACCCATGCCTAATTTTTTTAAGCATATTTAACATTAGTATTGATTTTCTTATTACTATATTAGTCATTTCTAGTCTATTTATTTAACAAGAATTTCTTGTGCTCAATTTCAGTACCTTTTAATTAATGATGTAAGTAATTTATCATTCTATTTTCTAAACTTAATTGTTTAAAATGTGTGGATTGATAGCCCCTGAGGAAGCTCTTAATTTTGGTATCTAGCTAGTGCTAGGCAATCCACTCAGCTATCTATCTAACCAACCATCTTCTTAGTGTTGTTTTATTTTCAAGTCATCCTCCCAAACCAAAGAGGAGTTCTTTACAATCATCTAATTCAATGCACACATAATCAAATAGGTTTTCCAACCATTCTTGTATTTAGTTTCTTCTTCTTCCTTTCTCAAAATATAAGATAAAATTTATTGAAACATTCTTGATACCATGGTATGATTCTCAAAATGATGGGTCATGCCAAATTTCTTCTTGGTAAAACTTGTCAAGTACCGTTACTCTATTAGAATCATGCCAAAATCCACCAACAGGCCAACCACCTCAAACACCAACGCAATTAGCCTTCTACAAGATAAGTAATTATTTTATAATATTCATTTACTTTATTTCTATTTTGAAATTAGCCCAGTACTAACCCATCTCTTAGAATCCAACTCTATGATCCTACCAATCTGACATTGATTACCTACAACAAACACACAGTAACCATTGATGGTCTGTCCAATCACCAATGGTCACCTTGACCACCAATGGTCATACCAACCATCGATGGTCACTATGGTAGCAAATAAAAATTTATTTTCACCCTCTTACCCCTAATCAAATTCAATTTTCTATGTTCGTACCTATTCATAGACCCCTGCTTGATTTTCTAAAGCACACTTGACCCATTTAGCATTAGTATTGACTTGTTTATTATTATATTAGTCATTTTTATTCTGTTTATTTAGCAAGAATCTCTTGTCTTAAATTTTATTACCTTTTTATTGTTGGTGTAAGTATTTTATCATTATGTTTTCTAAACTTAATTATTTAAAATGTGTGGATTGATAGCCCTCGAGGAAGCTCTTGCTTCTAGGATTTAACTAGCACTAGGAAATCCACTCAATTATCTATCTAACCAACCATCTTCTTAGTGTTATCTTATTTTCAGGTCATCTTCCCAAGCCAAAGAGGATTTCTTCATAATCATCTGACTCAATGCATGCATAATCAAATAATTTTTCCAACCATACCCATATTTAGTTTCTTCTTCTTCCCTTCTCTAAATATAAGCTGAAATTCACTGAAACATTCTTGGATCAAGATTCTCACTTAACCATCAAGAAATTTACTACCCCTTTAGAGATCATTATATAAGAAGAATCCCCCATGTATGCATCTCCCATAGAGGAATCACCCATTTAAACCTTGCATCCTTTGATTGAGGAAAAGGATGAGGTTCCCATCCCTCTGTCTCAACCTATGGGCGTATCTTTCAAGTCCACTATCTAGGGGATAAAACTAGTATATAAACCATTCTCTAAGTTAGTGCAGAAATTAGAATTTGTCTCCAAACCTAACATGGATTGAGCCAACTTTTAGTATAAATTGAGGTTCACTTATATTACCAAATAAGAACCTCCAATACCTACTTTGGTAAACCAAATCACCACTTTTATTATCTAAACTCATATCTTGCCAACCAAACTGATAAAAACCTCTACTAACCCAATAATTCCTTAGCCATCCAAGGCACCTAAACCCTAAACAACCAAATCACCTTCTCTACCCAAACCATCTAAACCAACCAAAAACCTTGGTACCTTCCCTACATAGATCTTTAATCACCCATCTATAAAATTAGAGCTTACCTCACCAAACCCAAAAACCAAACACAAAACCAAATCAACCAAGTAAAGCTAGCAAAAGGTCATAAGGCCAGACTCCTCCCTCCCTTAGCCTTTCCCTTTATCTTGGGTCCTCATCCATCCACTCTGATTAGGAAGTCAACCATCCCAACCAAAACCCAACCACCATTGTTAGTTACACTGACACACTTGCTTTATGACACACCTATCTTCATCAAACTAGATGTAGACACCAAAATTATACACACTAAATTTTTGAATGTTGAAACACCCTTGGACCACTTTAAGACCCCCCTTGGGATCAATTTGACCCTTTAACTCCTAACAAAACCTAACCATGGTTAGTTTGACCAACTGACCAAAACTACCCTTTTAACCGACTTAACCTTTGACACTCAACCATCGATGGTTACCTTGACCATTGATAGTCACCCTAACCATTGATGATCAGGTCCCTTCCCCACCACCTAAACAAACATAACGCCAATTTTGTATAGGATAACATGACATAATTTAATATGTTCACCTTACCTATTGATAACACATCATAATGCATCAAAATCAACAACCTAACCTCCTATAGAACCTTCTACCTCCATCTTTCTTTGCCTATAAAAAGAGGGGAGTAGGAGGTGAATGGGGATCAATAATCAAGCATCCTAACACATAGGTAATCAAGTTATCAATCAGAAGGTATTCATTCTAGTAATTCAATAACTACAATAGAGACATGAAACTCTATCAAAATTTATCTTGAGGCAAAGTACCATTACTCTATAAAAATTACTCCAAGATTATCCATTAGACATAAAATAACAAACTAGGTACATTCTATATTTCAGGATTTATTTATTTGGTTTCAAACTTCCCTACCCAAATCAGACCTTTCTACATCTTATCTCCTAATCCATTGATCTTAACTAGATCCAAAACCACTTACTCTTCAAAATTCATAGGAACTTTTGATGATCACCCTGATCATCGATGGTCACCTTCAACCATCAATGGTCACCTAATCACCGATGATTAGCTCAACCATCGATGATCACCCCAACCATCAACAACCACTATGGTAGGAAATAAAAATAAGTTATTTCCACTTACTTGCTCTCAACCAAATTCCACTTTATATGTCCCTACCTATTTTTTGAACACAACCTAACCTATTTGGCATTAGTATTGACTCATTATTTGCTTAAATAAGTCTATTTCCTTTATCAAGCATTCATTTCTTCTTCCATTTCCTTTTAGTACTTCTTATCATTTGATGCAAGTAATTTATCTTCATTTATTCTAACTTAATTATTTTAAGAGTGTAGATTGACAACCTCTTAGTAAGCTCATGCTTTTTGGATCTAGCTCACGTTAGGTAGTCCACCTTGCTAGCCATCTAACACCCCTTTACATGGGTGCTTTCTTATCCACAGGTCATTCTTCCTAAGACAAAGAGGATCTCTTCATAATCATCTAAATAACACACCACAAATAAATAAGTTATTCTACCACAACCTTATTACTAGTTTCTCACTTCTTCTTTAAATAAAAATAGATTGAAATTTAGAGAAACATTATGGCATTCTCGGTGGGACGTAGTAACATCTAGGTACACTTTTATTCCTTATTCTATGCTCATATAAAGAAATCAAAATTTATTTTGGGTATAAAATAAACTTTGCATACATTGATTACTTATATGTTTAGCTCATTTAGTTAAATAAAAAGAAAAACAATCAATCATAGCTTCCCTTATTTATCACACACTATACCAAACCATGTAAATCAATAAAAACATCATAACAATTGACATAAGTCCTGACTAGGGTTTCATCTCCTAAAAGATCACCTTCACCCTTTGGCTATCTTTTTGGAGGTCATTACTAAGAATAAAATTAGAACTCAGCTCTCTGGTTGAGTCTAAACTCTGAAAATTAGTATATACTAGCTAAGCACCTGACACCCTTATCACTGTAGTGTGTGAAGTGAGGGGGTAGGCCCCAATACCAAGCCATGTATTGATTTACAATATAGAATCTTTTGAGAGACTTAAACACCTAAAAACAACCATAGACTTCTTTTCTAGTACAAGTTTTACAAACCAAATTCTTCTTCACACTTTTCAACTAAAGCATAAGCCAAAAGTGAGATAAAAGATATCCTAGGATGTTAAACACACTCTAGTGTATGTTTTGATTGCCTTGAGATATTTGTCTTTTTTTTGCTTTGTGTTTTAATCGTGAGCTTTCATTTAGTCCTTTTTATTTTTCATATGGTTTTTACTAGACAATAGTTGATAAATCAAACTGACCAAGAGTCTCCTTCCTCTTCTTCTTCTTCTTCTTCTATGGAGTATACTTTGGATGTTGAGGGTTCTCCTCATCCTTATACCCCTACCATGCCTCAGATAGTTACTTAAGGTGATGTGGATTTTTCCACTTTCCTTGACAATAACCCCATCGACCTCCAACATTACCTCAATACCTTATCTCACTGCACTACTACTTTGGTTCCTCTTAGTGATCCACCTTATGGGATACCTCCCCATCTTATGGTTTCCACTACCTCTATCCAACCTTTGATCACTCAAGCATCTTCCTCCACTAATAATCCATCTACTACCTCCACCCAAACTCAATCAAACCACCCAACCCATAACCAAACACCCCCTACATCAACCAAAAACTCCTCTAACATAGGGAAAACCTTACCTTTAGTTACCCAAACCTCATCCACCATGGGAATACCTTCCACCCATATTACCACTATTCCCTTCACCACTACTAACACAAAAATCTCCATCCCACTTCAAAATGTGGTGCTTTTTATACCTTATACCCTTCCACCTATCATTACTAGAGTCACCACTCACCCCTAACCAATTAACCCATCCATACCTCTAACTCAATCCATATCAATTCCCTAATCTACCAATTTGATCATACTCCCAGCCAACCCACATCAACCCCTCAAAAAATACCTAATGACACCCTACCCATGCTATATTCTTAATATACAAGGATATATATCCCCATATTTTACCCACCCTCTTGTGCCCATTAACCCTTATGTGGCATCATCCCAACCCTCAATGACCACATACCAACATGTGGTATCTTCTCAAACTTCTACCAATTATCCATATATTACATCCATCCAACCCCAACAAAGCTTACCATATAATTATGGAACTCTCCAACCCTAAATAGATTTGGTTAAAATGTTGATGGACAAACTGACCAACCTAAAGTCATCTATCTCTAGGGCTTATAAACTTTTGTCTTATGACAAATTATATAATTAACCTATTCACCCATCTATCCCCATCCAACCTTATCCTTCTCAATGGTAACTACCCAAATTTTCAAAGTTTCAAAGTAAGGAGGACCCCCAACAAAACTTAAGAGTGTTTCAACCTTCTTGTTACTTGATTGCCTATGATGATGCTCTTCTCTTTTGCACCTTTCTTATATCTTTATCTAGACCAGCATTGGATTGGTATAGTGATCTCACCAAGAACTCCATATTTTCATTTTCCCAACTCACCCAAACCTTTTTATACCACTTCTCGATCAATATATCTAAGAAGGTCTCCATTACTGACCTCTACTCCATTAGGCAATTTGATGATGAATCAATTGTCAATTTTATAGCTAGATGGAGAGGTCTTATCAACTAGCTCTCTTTCTCTTTCCCCAACCTGAGTTGATCAAACTTTTCTCTCAAGATTATTCCAAACACATTTACCCTACTCCATAGGTTTAAACCTTCAAAACCTTTGATAAGGATTTAATTATGGCACACAAACTATAAATCAGATCCATTGATGAGGGAAAGTTGAAACTAAGAAACAAAAAACTCTAGCTTCAAATCCAATGACCCTTCCCCATCCAAAACCACCAACCAATCTAACTAACCTAACACCAACCAAAGGCAGCCATAAGCATGGTTATCCTTAAAATAACCCCACCTCTAGTTGTCAACCAACCCAACCAAACCAACTCTTCTAACCCCTCCCATCAACAAAATTGAAATCAAAATTGGGCTACCCAAAAATAATACACTCCACTAGGGGAGTCATATGATTTAGTTTTGGACAAGTTACTCAAAGCCAACATCATATAACTTCCCCCTATCAAACCTCCTCTAAGTTAGATGCTTCTCATCCTGTACCCAGTTGGTACAATGAAAGTTATCTATGTTATTTCCATCATGTCATTAGACATGATGTTAGTAGGTGTAACACCTTCAAAACCATTATTCAAAACTTGATTGATAAGGTATAACTTGCATTAGACAATCCCAATGTACCCCCAAATCAGTAACTCAACATATTTCGATAACCTTTTCCTAATCATTCCCTTTTTACCAACCATGATGACAGTAAACTAGAATCATCTCACACTCGTGAGGTCCATATGATCAATGTAATTATCACTCAACCTATCATTGAGGAAACCATCACCTCAACTACCTCCTCCTCCACTCTGCTTATTGAAGTGGTGGAATCACCCTCCATTCCTTTGGATACCCAAACAAAGGAAGCAACCACCTCCACTCCACTTGACAAGATAAATAACTTACCCACCTCTCCTTTGATAAAAATACCAAAAGAGGAAACCACTATCATCACACCTTCCTTCCTCACCATGGAATCACCCACTCTCTCTTTGGAAACCATTCCATAAGGAGAGATTACTTTACCTACTCCCTCCATGGAGGAAACATCTTAAAAAATATAAGAACCTTTCATCAAGGATAAGGGCTAAGAAACCACTCCCTTACCATAACCTATGGGCCTAATATTTGAATCTGATGCCCAAGGAACCAAATCCATCTACAAACCCTTCCCTAGATTGGTCCAAAACCTTGAATTCTCTTCTCAACCCAATATGGATCAAGCCACATTTTGGCACCATCTTGGGCTTCCCTATCAAAACAAGCATGAGTCTTTAACCTGACTTTCATCCACCATTAAACCTATCATCACCTCAATCCCTTCATCAAACACCTCTCCCTCTAAAACCATGGGGAAACCATCCAATCCATATCCATCCAAAATTATCAAATCACCTTACAGCTCTTTAACCAAACCCATAAATAACTTAGGGATAATCCCTACTCCTATCCTTATCCACCCATATAGTCCACCAAATAAAACCTTAACCAAACCAAATAAGAAGGTGAAGCCACCCAAACTCCTACCTAAACTAAAACCATACCACCTCCTTCCCTCTTACCTTCTATCTTGGGGCCTCATCCTTCTTCTATCCTAGGAGTTAATCCTTCTCCCAAGAAGGTGAACCCCACCAAAACTACCCAAAATAAACTTCCTCTTTTTATTTTACCTTTACTTATCCCCTCTAAATCATCAACCTCCCCATCATTTTTATCCAAACTATCTACCTCCACGTTCCCACCTATATCCAAACCTTCATCATCTCAATCATCCACCTCCAAATCATCCACCTTTAAATGTTCTACCTTAAAACCATCCAAAACCAAACAAACCTAACCAAACCCACCTACCAAAACCATTATACCACCCATAACCCCTGAGGTGAATCCTACTTCTGGAAAGGCTCCCACCCCAAAAACCAAAAGCCCATCACCCATAGCACCTTTGCTCAAATCTTATTCGACCATTTTACAAAGGTTGTTACATACCCCTTCCTTAAGCCTACCACCTATCAAACCCTTTAACTTTAAAAACATAAACCATCTTGGTTTAATGATAGTTTAATCTACTCATACCATGGGACACTTGGACATTGTATAGAGAACTACAAATCTCTCTAAGCACTAGTCCATAACTTATGGGATGAGGATGATCTATTGTCAGATGAACCTCTCTTAATCCCATTACCAACCCAACCACCAAATTAACCTACCCAACACTTATCCACCCCCACACTTTCACCCAATAGTGACGAAGAACAGAAGTAGCCTTCTATCCTAGCACCTTCCCTCATACATACTATCCATATGGTCACCTGATCTTGGGCCCAAAAAAAGATAAGGGGAAGGCCAAGGTGTCCATCCCATGGAAATATCCTTCCACCTCTCAACCTTTAAAATAAACTCAAACACCTTCACCTTCATATTTACCTTCACCAAAACCCAAAATATCCAATCTAGGTACCTCTCCCTCCAACCCTTTTGAATTTATCTAATGAAAAGTTATGAAACAACTTCACCAGACATCGATGAAGATGAGCCTATATGAATTAATCAATTTCTTACCCCATGACCACCAAACACTGATAGAGGTCCTATAATCTATAGAGGTCCAACTCAAAGACCCTCAACCTCTTACAACCTTTGTCATAACCCTTCAACTTTATTTTTTGTTACATTCAAGGATTTAAAAATACATTATGTTCATCCTAAAGATCCTAATTTCCCCCTCTTCATCACTATATACATCAATAAAAATCACATCAAAAGGGTGATGAATGATGGAGGAGATAGTATTAACATTATCTCCTCTCATGCTTATGACCAACTCTAGCTACCAAAGAACATCATGTTGGAAACTTCAACAATCCTTTATTCATTTAATGATACTATGGCCACAACCTTGGGAAAAATCATCCTCCACATCTACTTAGGACCTCACATGCTTTTAGAGCTCTTATATGTCATATAAGGTGAGTTTTAATATAATGTCTTAGTTTGACACCCTTAGATATGAGCCATGAGTTACATCTCATCCACCTTGCATCGATGTGTTAAATTTGAACATGAGGGTGAAGTCATCACCATATAAGTTAACCCTAATCCTTTCACCTCTTGAAACATGACATATCAGCCTAATTATGTTCTTCTTCCTCACTTATCCACCTCACCACCAACCAACAACAACCCCACCTCTACATGATGAAGCTTCAACTAGCTCATCTATCTTTTCTTCTCAGATTCCCATAGAGGACCCCTTGGAACCCATGTTCTAATGTCTCTTATTCAAAGCAACAAAAGCAAAAACCCACATGTATTTGGAAATAGAATATTTCATCACAATAGTAGCATGGGAGCATTGGAGAAGATAATGATTCCTTAATTGAGTATATTTTATACGTTACATAGACAACTGAGGAGATCCCTCCAAATCCAATTTGGTAAGTGAATTCTAGTTCCACAAGGCACATAACTGGTTAAAAAAATTGGTCCACAACATTTAACCATTTATCATATCATGGTAATATATCTATTAGATATGACACATCATATAGTTTCCAAGATACAAGTGAAATTTCCTTATCACTTGGTAATCATGGATGTAGAATTACTAACATCCTATATGTTATAAACTTAACAAAAAAATCTATTATTTGTAAATTAATTACTTGATCACAAACTTATGGTTGAAATTGATCAATAAAATAACAAAAAAATGTGTCTCATTCAAGACAAGTATTTAAGTTATAAAATTATTTCAAGATATTCTAGTGTAGTTGAAATGTTTCAACTTGATGTTTTCCATAAAGATAATCAAGTTCTAGCATTCAAAGATATAAACTCAACCAATCTGTGGCACATGAAATATGGAAATTTGATCTTTGGTTACCTAATTGCATTAAGTAGACATAACATGGTGTGAGGAATCCCCTCAATTAAGAATACCACTAATTTTTGCTCTAATTATTTAGTTATAAAACAACATAGAGCTCCATTTGGAAAAAATAAATATTTAGTAATTGCCCCATTAGATCTAGTGCACATTAATCTATGCAAAAATTTCACTCCTAATGTTAGTGTATTTAAATATTTTCATCTCTTTGTTGATGATTACTCATTAAGAATATGGGTATACTACTTGAATACCAAGGGTAAATTCATCCAAGTATTCAAATATGTCAAATCTCTAGTTGAGTGACAATTTGGTTATTGCATACATATCCTCCACTCAGATCATGGGGAGTAATGTGCCATCAATGAATTATCTATATTTTTTAATATGCATGGCTTTCACCATCAACTAAATACTTTTTATACATCATAGAAAAATGGTTTTGTTGAATGACATAAGCATACCATTGTTGAACAATGCCTACCTAACACATTCATATTGGGCAAAAGTAATTTGCTCAATAATTTACTTATTTAATTGGCACCCACCAAAGCTCTCGATGGTGTTACTCCAACAAAATAATTTCCAAGGAATAAGCTTCTATCTCTCATCTTTGTGTTTTTGGTTGCAAAGCACATATGTATATTCCAAAGAATAGGAAGAAAAAGTTGTATGAAAAATATTTTGAATGAACACTTTTTTAGTATAATAAAGAGTTGAAGGCCTACCAACTCATGGATCCTAAGATCAAGAAGTTTCATATCAGTATATATGTTATATTTGATGAGAATGATGAGTCTAATCCACCCTACACACAAGAACCTGATACATGCATTATTGTAAACATTTATAATTTTGATAGTGGTAGTGAAGATGAAGATAGTGATGATGGTCAACCATGTTATCCAAGTCTACCACCCACTAATATTGTTCAACACATGTCCAAGTGGTTTACAAGTATAATTTGAGATGAAAAACTAGATGGAGTCCAAGACACTTCTAGTATAGGACCAAGGACTCATAATATGGATCATTAAAAGTTGAATTTGGTCATTATGACCACAACGTTAGAATCATTTGAGCCTTTAATGATTCATGAAGCCCAAGATTCAAAACCTTGTAAAGAGGCCATGGATGTTGAGTATTAGTCACTAATGAAAAATTATACATGGTAGCTTGTTAATCTTCTAATATGGAAGAAGTCTATCAATTACAAGTGGGTCTTTAAGACTAAGTACAAAGCATATGGTAGCATTGAAAAGTACAAAATAAGACTTGTATAAAAAGGCTACTCACAAAAATAAGACATTGAATATAAGAAGACCTTTTATCTCATATCCAAGATAAATAATATCATAATTGTCTTGCTATGATTGCTCAATTTAGATGGAAATTCCATTAGATGGACTTAAAAACTACTTTTCTGAATGGAGATCTACAAGAATAAGTCTGCATAAATTAACTAGAGGGTTTTTACACATAAGAATAAAATGTATGTAGACTCATCAAGTCATTATATGGTCTCAAGTAGACTCCCCAGTCCTGGTATGTTAAGAATGATGAGCATCTTATTCAACATGGATTCCATCATAGTCCATATGATCCAAACCTCTACCTCAAATAACAAGGGGGGAGGTTGTGATTCTAATTTTATATGTAGATGATATAGTCATCACTAATATCTCAATGAAGATGATTAATGAAATAAATATTAATATTAATTTATTATTTGACATGACATATCTTGATCTTCTATGCTATTATCTTAGTTTTTAGGATGGAAAAAGGGACATCACATATTTATGTCTCAAAATAAATATGTCAATGCAATGATCAAAAAATTTCATATGATGAATTGCATGTCTATAAAAACACCCATAGAGATGATATTTTAGTTGTCTCATCTAAATCCACCACCCTCAGTAAATGCCACTCTCCATTGTCAATTAATTAAGAGTCTCATTTACTTAACTTACACCAAGTCAGATTTTATCTAGGTTGTCAGTTATCTTTTAATATTTAAGCAAGAATCAAAGGTGAGTCACTAGAAAGTAACAAAGTGAATATTGAGATATATTTGAGTTAATTTGGAGCATGGCCTAAAATATGATAAGAATGATAATTTATTCTTAATGGAATACATGAACACAAATCATGTAAACTCTATCGATAGGAAATCCACATTTGGATTTGTTTTCTTTTTAGGATTTATTCCTATCTCATGAGGAAGCAAGAAGCAAAACTTTATTTCTTGATCTTCCACTAAGGTAGAATAACATGTAGAATGAGTTGTCTTCAAATTAATAAGGCTATGTCACATACTTATAAGACTAATATTATCACATATATATCCAATGATTATGTATTGTGATAATCAAGGTGTTTTTTAACATGTTCACAATTCAATATTTCATGAGAGCATGAAGCATATCGAAGTTGAAATCCATTTCATATGAGAGCATGTTCAACAATACAACATTAAAATCAAGTTGTTCCCCATTCAAGATCAATGTGTATATGTATTCACCAAGTCACATGGACGTGATAAGTTTTAGGCATTCATAAATTCTCTCTCTTATACTCTTAAGACTGATGAATTAAGGGGGGAATGTTAGAATAATTAATTAGATCATAATCTAAATAAGTGTTAGTGAAAATATTAAATGTAATAAGTGATGGCATTTTAGAGAGGATTACAAAGAGAGTTAGTCAAGCATTAGTTAATAAATCATGAAAAATGCATTAAATACATAACAAACCTTAGCCTATATATTCATGTGGGAATTACAAAGGATAACAATAAACACTTGAAAGAAAGAAACACTGATTAGATTCCAAAGTTGATTCACCATACAATTGCAGCTCAAAAGCATGTTCTCCCTTGATCAAGATTTCTTGTCTTCATCAATAATGGTGGTCGATTCTCCCATGTCTCGAGAATTCTTTGCATCAACTAGGCTCAAAGTAGAAATATCCAATCTAGCCTATCAAATGAAGCTTGCTAATGAAAAATAATGATCAACATAAAGGATTGTGGACACAATTTAGCATTATAAATTTTCACAAATCAAGATTAAAAATGATGTTTATGGCCTTTCTATTTATATATTTTTTAGATTGATCAGGATTAACCATGACCATCCATCTCAAGATTGAGATGTGTGGCCATGAATTAATCCAATTATATAATTAAATCCATAAATATACCTCATAAATATTTGGGATAGAGGGGAAATTAAGATTCCTAGAGGGTCTTAATGAGGCATGGGAGACCTATAATCTAGATATTTTATACATTCGTGGCTTATGGATGCCACCCCATATGATGATGTCATTAGGTGATGCAATTAATAAAAATCAGTTTCCAAGAAGAAATATTTAACAAATCTCATGGAAAATTCACTTAAGCTCTTGATTTGGATTAATTATCCTTAAACAAGGTTAATCAACATTTGTGTAATTATTTGGAAATTGGCCCTCAATTAATCAAAATGGTCAGAAAGTCATATTACTGGGTCATAATTTGATTGGAGAAGAATTTGAAGGTGATGTTAGATGTGTTGGAACCATATTACCATTTAAGTTGTTTTCAAAAACAAATAATAAGGGCACATGTCTTGTGTAAGATATTTGATATAAAAGAGCAATCCAGAGCATCTAGGTGCAAAATTGGCATTTTGACTCGAAATGATCTAATCAAAGTTAGTTATCCCATAAAATAAATTTCCCTATTTAGGGATACTTTGATCTAAATTGACACTTTTAAATGAAATATTTGAACCATTTAGTGTGTTTTAATGATTTTGACTTAAAATGTGCATTTGAGTATAATTTGAGTAATATTGACAGTTTCAACACAAATGGTGTTAGGAATCAGATGTCTACATTTTTCCCCTATTTGAGAAGGCGTAGTGAGACATTCAGGTAAAGCAACATGTTTTCAAAGAATATATTTGTCAATAATAAATTTAAACAAACCCGTGATGCACCCTTGAGAGGACATACTAGGATGAAAGAGAAGGATGGACTCTCAAAAAGAGAGAGAAAGTGAAAGATTAACCCATGGAATAGATCACATGTAGATGAGGTAAATATTGCACACATGATTACCATCAATGATCAAAATATAATTATAGGTATAATGGGCCCCAAATATGGGGGGAATAGGAAATATACAATCCATAAATGTAAGGGACACACTTTAAATATACCCAATTTGAGAGTACAAGCTACATATTTATAGCATTGATCAATCTCAAGACAAGTTGCACATGAAATATTTCCATTATGGGCACTAGTGTGGAGAGCCTAGAATTAGAGGAAGAGATAATGTGGTCTCCAAAGATAAGATACTAATAAGTACCCCAATAGAGAAAATGTGATCATGAGAAAATAGTTTTAGCCTAGTAGGGAAAATTTTGATCATTTGATAAATAATAAATAATGGTGCGCCCCTATAGAGCTGATTTGATTTTGACATTTTTTAGATGTTGTGGCCCAACATGGGAAATTGGCAAGAAAAATAGCTTAAGGATATAACCCAAAAGATAGTTTAAAATGAGTGGGTGCAAACATACATGTGATGGTGTAATGGCTTAGAAATCCACATAAACCCAGCATATGAGAATGCACAAAGTGATGAGAGAGATGAAAAGAAGAATGGAAATGACCAAAATGACTCCAGATGTATAATATAAGTGGTCACTTCCTACATAGTTATATGGTCTCATGTTTAAACATGAACTTTATGCCAATGTAGTTTACCCAAGTTCGGGAGAGAATGGAATGATGAATGATGAAAACTAACCAAGAATTGATTAGACTCACAATGTATCCAAAGAGATGCATGTCTAAGAATAGAGTCGAGTGTTAAAATGCATGATACTTAGATGCTTATTTTCATATTATGAGCCTAAATTATGCAAAGTGTTCTTGATAACTATGCATTAGAGTGATGTTGACGTTAAGCCTTTGAAACTTGGGCACAAAGTGCTTGCTATAGCAAAATAAATTATGCATCATAAGTATGAATAACTTAGAATGACATAATATTATAACTATGATGAGTTGTTTCAAATGTGAATACCTATAACTAAGGATAATGGTAAAATAATGACCAAAAATAAAGTTACAACTATTTACATTTAATCAAAAAAGCAAAGATAAAGAAAAAGATAAACATAAATGAACCTAACTTGAAATCAAGATATGATCAATCAAGACTTAATTAGGAAAAAAAATGTTTAAAAACAAAAAGCAAGAACATCTAAACGACATGAGACTAAGACATAAATAATCAAGATCCATTGGACCATCAAGACATTCTTGAACACAAAAGAGAAAAGAAAAATCAAATAGATAAACAAGACATCATCAATAATCAAATAAATAAAATGGTCCAAGAATAACTTAATAACATAAGATTAAGATATAAATAATCAAGATACATATGAATCATCAAGATGTTATAAAACACAAAAGAGATAAGCAAAAACATATAGGGAAACACAAGACCAAGATGAAACAAAAAGTAAAAAAAGAGAAAAGGAGAGGTACGCAAGCACAATACAACACCAAGAAAACACAAATAAACACACATAAATAAAAAACCAAGTTAGTGCGGTTTAAAAATAAATGTTCATGTATGTGCAATAGAGGTGTTACTTTCCATCACAACATAACAAACAATGACACAACAATTGTTCCCTAGTTAAAGAGGAATATGATAGAAGAAATGGGGGAAGAGAAGAAAAGGAAGGGGTTGGTCGAGCTGACTCTAGATGTACAAGACAAGTATATGTTTCCTACATAGTTCCATAGACTCATGTTCCAACATGAACTTCAGGTTAATGTAGTTCACCCAAGCTTGGGAGAGAATGGAATGAGGAATGATGAAAACTAACCAAGAATTGATTAGACTCATAATGTATGCAAAGATATACATGTCTAAGCATAGATTTGAGTACTTAAATTCATGATACCTAGATGCCTATTTTCATATTATGAGCCTAGATTATGCAAAGTGTTCTTGAGAACTATTCATTGGAGTGATGTTGACATTAAGACTTTGAAACCTAAGCACAAAGTGTTTGCTATAGAAAAATAAATTAAGCATCATAAGTATGAATAATTAGAATGACATAATATTCTGATTGTGTTGATCCATTTCAAATGTGAATACCTATAACTAAGGATAAGGGTAAAATAATGACCAAAACTAGAGTTACAACTATTTACATTTAAACAAAAAAGCAAAGACAAAGAACAAGATAAACATAAATGAACCTAAATTGAAATCAACATATGATCAATCAAGACTTAAGTAGGAACAAAAAATTTTAAAAACAAAAATCAAGAAAATCTAAATGACATGAGACCAAGATACAAATAATCAAGATCCATGTGGACCATCAAGACATTCTTGAACATAAAAGAGAAAAGCAAAATCAAATGGAAAAATAAGACACCATAAATAATCAAATAAACAAAATAGTCTAAGAACAACTTAATAACATAGGATCAAGATATAAATAATGAAGATCCATGTGAATCATCAAGATGTTCTAAAACACAAAATAGATAAGCAAAAACATACAGGGAAACATAAGACCAAGATGAAATAAGAAGAAAGAAAAAAAGAAAAGGAGAAGAAATAAAAGGAGAAGTAAAAAGTATAATAAAATAACAAGAAAACACAAATAAACACACACACACACAGAGGAAAAAAAAAACCCAAGTTAGTGTGGTTTAAATACAAATGTTTTTGCACATGCGATAGAGGCATTACTTTCCATCATAATATAACAAACAATGACACAAAAATTATTCCCTGATTAAAGAGAAACAATGATAGAAGAAATGGGGGAAGAGAAGAAAAGGAAGGGGTTAGCCAAGCTGACTCTAGATGTATAAGACAAGTGGACCATACCTACATAGTTCCATAGATGCATGTTCCAACATGAACTTTAGGCCAAATTTTGTTCTCCCAAGAAATGGGATAGAAGAAATATGATGATTATACCAACATGACTGATGTTATAGAAGAAATGGAAGATATGACAAATAAATGAGAATGGTCTAGCAAACAACAAGCTAATGTGATGAGAAATAATGATCTTGCAAAATGGAAATTGCATGGGACAAGATGAATTGGTGTTTCTTTACAAAATGACAAGAGTGTAGCATGGTGAGATGGGAATGTACAAAAGTGTGAGACAATGTTTTTGTTCTTTTATGGATTGTGTTCTAATTTTTTTGATATTTTCAAAGTATTTCCAATGTTTTTTGTGTTTTTGAGATAAAATATGCACAAGGTGGGACCATCTAGTCAAGGAGATGCATGTTTGAGAGTAGAGGTTCTAATAAAATAGCTAAGCCAACTGTAATGACCCATGCTTGTAAATCAGCAAGAGTGAGGAAAAGGGGTGACCGAGTTGACCTCAATAGAAATTGAGTGCTACCTATATAGTCCTTAAGTACCTCAAGTCAATTTAGTTAAAATAACATGGTTCATGGATCACAATGGTATAATAATGCCTATAATAAAATGATCTATGGGGTTACCCCCAAGAGACTAGGCAAGGACAATGTTCAATGGGTAAATGGTAAATGCAAAATGGTTATGTTGATCTTGTTGACATGGAGATGTCATCTTAGTCAACAGATGAGGCAATAAAAAATGAGCAATTTATAAAAATTATTATCCAATATCCTTTTAAAAAATATACTCTATCAAGAACTAGCTGCAAATATGGATCTCAATAATGTGTTTGTGATCTTCATTGGCAATTGATTCTACTTATTTCAAATGTCAAGACAAGATAACTTCGTAGCCTCTATAAAGGAAAGTGATACCAGTGATAAATGATATAATGGGTAATAAATAGGTGGGTTTGAAAGGAGTGTATAATGAATGGGAAACAAATGAAGATCAATACTTTCAGTCACATGTAATGTTGTTGACACTGGATTCAACATAATTTTGGTTGTGGTAGGGTTTAATATCTTTGAAGATGCTCTCGATATGACCACTATATTATTATATTTCTTGATCTTGAGAATAGATACCATATGATTATGTTGTATATTGGAAACCATTTTGATTTGTTCTTGAATAATAGCTTTAGTAAATAGTGAAGAATTTTTATGCTCAGTTGTTGGTGCCTCGATGAGGTTTTCACCAATGAACTTATTCTGATCATCCCATAGCACCTCTGAGAAGATTTCACAAAATAATGCTAACATTTAAATCTAATTGTCTTCTAGTGCCTTAAAAAAGGTTTCACTAAAAGATGCTGAGTTTGATCTTTGTTTATCCCCTAGCACCTTCAAAAAGGTTTCACTAGGAGATTGTTCTTCTGAATGAATGTGGTTTTGGCCCCCCTAAGATTCTATAAATGGTATGTCACCATTGATGCAATTCAATAAAGTGTGATTCTATCAGTCCTAATAGATGTTTGTGGGAGGTAGAATGTCAATATAATGGCTATGTTGGGTGGTAATAATGGTGGGATGATGAAAGGTAGCACAATCCTCATATAAGATACTAGGATAACTTATGTCTATGCTAAATTAATCATCTTAAAAAATCATAGAATGATCATAAATATATCCAAATTGATCTATAAGACAATTTTAACCAATGTTGTAACAACTACAACTATAATTTATTTTTGAATTTGATTCTAATGCAAGGGACTCTGAATCCAATATCATAACTAATGTTGATTCTCTTTTTTATGCTAAATCTGATGTCAGTTCAAAAATAGAACTTGACTCTAATTTTGATTCTTCATCTGATATGGTTGTTTCTATAATGTTATGTTGAATGTTAAATGTTTGACAAGTAATGGCCTATGATGGCATAATAGGATCAATAAAAAATGAATCATCTTGGAAGGGTTCAATATAGACTAGCTTATCTAAGTGAAGCCCCTCAAAGAGAGGGAACCACTCAAGGGACATCTTGACAAAATTATGTATGTCAAAGTGAGACTCCTTAATGAGTGGAAAAATATCAAGAGATAACTCTGTAGAGACTGGCTTGTCAAGGAGATGAGGCTCTTTAAAAATAGGTAAAATATTAATAGGTACCTTATCATAAGTTGAATTGTCACAAAAGGATGTTTCAACAATAAAATTGGGGTTTTGGTTCACAATTATTTATAAAATATCAACTTTGAACACATTTGATCCTCATCAGATGGCTCTTAAAGAGGTAATGGTTCTTGTTTTGGCTCAAAGATCTGCACAAAATTTCTAAAGTGGGAGGTTTAGTGTGAACAATGGTTTGGGGTTCAATAATGGACTCTTCAAAAATTAGACTATTAAAGAAGGGATCAAACACAACTGGTTCATCAAATGGAGGTTATTCAATAATATGTTCATAAAAAACTAGCGATAGGCCAAGAAGGGTAATAAATGGATGCTTCTTAGTTTGGTTACTTGTGAAAACCAAAGGAGGAGGTCCTAAAATGGTAATGACTAGATGCTTTTAAGTTTGGTTGCTTGTGCAAACCAAAAGAGGAGGTCCTAAAATGGTAATGACTAGATGCTTCTTAGTTTGGTTGCTTGTGTATACCAAAGGAAGAGGTCCTAAAATGGTAACCTTCATGTGTTGTAGAGCTTTCTTTCTCATACAAGCTAAAGGAGAAGAAGGATACCCCAAAATAGTAACCTTTGAGCACATAGCGTAAATTAAAGTGGCAGGATGAGGATGATGTACAACAACTGGGATGGATGTGATTGGTTTTCAATAGATAGGCCCAAAGAGAGAAACATCCTTAAACAATATGGAGTGCTCATGTCCACCATAAAATTGCTCTACCTTGAAACTAGGGCTATAATAAACCCTATTGCAAGAGTACCTTAGTGTCATTGTTTAAAAAAAGTGTTCTCAATGTTTGATAAGATTTAGACAATGTTTTACAGACATTCTAAACAAGATATGAATTTTGATCTTCTTCCAATGAAATGACTAAGGTAATAAAGAGACTATAAAAGGAGGGTGGCTTGGAACCACACACAATTAGAAGAATGTGTTCATGAATTTACTCAACTTTTGGTAAAGTTGAAATCATATAGATTGGAAGATGGTAAGGTAATTCAAAGACCTAAGGTGAAAACTAGTACACCAAATCCTAGATTTTTATGATATGTCTATACCATAAAAGTTAGTTTTAACTTTGATGAGTCTACCCTAGAAAATTAGAGGAAATATCTCCAAATTATGAAGAAGACAATATGAATTAAGCAACTCGGGATGTAAAAACATACATGAATCACTAAGTACAAAGCTAGGACCAAATGGGTAACACAACATCACCATATGGTTCTAGTAGGATAAAATATGTTATAGGACTCAAAGCATGAGCGATATGCAAGATGACTTGAGTCCACCAAGATAGTAATGTGATTTTGAGTCTAATAAGTGGCCCTCAAACCAAATGAAAAATTGAACCCAAGTTAGAACAAGTTTAATGTGCAAATGGCAAACCCAATTTAACACACCAACCCTTAAAACTTATAAAGGTTTAATTTAGAATGTGAATTATAAATGAGGGACTTAAACAAATTGGGTAAATGATATAGACTCAAATGGGTAGTATAACTATGCTAAAGTGGGTGATATGACACAAAGTTTTTTATAACAATTTTAACCAGGAAAAGATTTTTTTTTTAATTAGACAGTGTAATGCCTCCCTTGCTCAAGAATTTCAAGGACAATGTGTTTTGGTTAAGTTATTTGAGTTAACAAGAAATTTTAGACACAAATCAAGACCAAGTAAGCTAATGACAACAAACAATCATCTTAAGTCTAAACTGATAAGGTATGGCAAAATGGGGTTAATTAAACTATAAAAATTTTGAACATTTCTAAATGGATCAATTGCATAATGGATTTCATGCCAAATGATGAAAAAGAAGCGCACTTTGATTGGGTATCCATAGTACTTGGCTTGATGTAAAAATGTTTTTTTCCTTTTTACAACCACTACATCCATTGTTTGCTTAGTGTAGTGCAATGTCCAAAGTGCAGATACGTCTTGATGCTTTAACCCTATAGAAGTCATGGAAGGTGATGAAACCCCCTCACAAGCCAAGTTTACATAAAATAAAAGACATAATAAAAAGACTTTATGGTTGCCTCAAGATCACCCAATACAATTGTGAGCTTTTGGGGAGCACTTTAAATGGCATTCTTTCTATGCCTTAGATTAGGCATGCTTGCAATAAGGATGGTGCTTTTGATTCCAAAAATTCCCTTAAGGGGATGGATGGAAGAGCATAAATGTAACATCCCTCTTTTTACCAATCAAATTCTAAGTTTAAATAACTATTGAACACAAAATTTGATAAGTGAGTTCAATTTTAAGCACCAAATGAAAGATTAGGTGGTGTTCTTTTGACCCTTTGGTCTTAAGTTGTAACTTTGAAAGCACAATTTGTCAAAACATTCACCTAAGCATCTAAATTTTTCATTAAACACCAAAACAAGGTTCCTAATCCATTTTAAATTTTCAAAAAAGGTCTAAAAAACATGTATTAACAAATTCCAAGTTTGACCCTATAATGAAAAAGTCAGTATGTCATTTAGCTTTGAAGCTAATTTGTAAATGAGTGAAGAAAATTTTCAAAATGAGCTTTCTATTTTGAAATCACTATTACACAATCAATATCATTGTTTCCCTACAAAGTCACAATTACCAGACAATAATATCATTGTTATGGGTTAGATCATCAAAAAAACACAATATCATTGTTTTCCTACAAAATTGCTATTACCAGATAGAAAACACAAAATCATTGTTCTATTAAAAAAATCATTATTTTTTGAATATGAAATCACTGCATAGGGTGAACGATATCATTTTTTTATGACAAAATTGTTGTTTTTCCAAATCATTGCTTATGCAAACGAAATCATTATTCTAGTGAACGATATAGGTGCTCAGAGCTACAAAATTACTTTTTAGCAAATAAAAATTTTGTTTACAAAATCGCTACCATGACAATAATGATATTGTAATAGAGAACAAAATCAACATTACTAGGAACAAAAACACAATTATTAGAAAAACAAAATTTTAACTTAAAAATTTCACTCTTTTTATTCCTTCACTCCAAGATTCTACATAAAATTGGTTAGTAGGTTGCTTGAAAGATCCTTTGTGAGATAATTTTTGGGGTGAAATCCCAATGGGCATGCCAAAATGTAGAGAGGATTACAAAGAGGGTTAGTCAAGCATTAGTCAATAAATCATGAAAAATGCATTAAAGACATAACAAAACTTAACCTATCTATTCATATAGGAATTACAAAGGATATCAAGAAACACTTGAAAGAAAGCAACATCGATTACCTTCCCAAGTGGAATCACCATACAAGTGCAGCTCAAAAGCATGTTCTCCCTTGATGAAGCTTTCTTATCTTCATCAACAATGGTGGTAGCTCCTCCCATGTCTCAAGAATTTTTTGCATAACCTAGGCTCAAAGTAGATAAAATCTCCAATTTAGCCTATCAAATGAAGCTTGCTAATGAAAAACAATGATCAACATAGAGGATTATGGAGACAATTTAGAATTATAACTTTGCACAAATCAAGCTTAAAAATGATGTTCATGGCCTCTCTATTTATATATTTTTGAGATGATCAGGATCAACCATGACCTTCCATCTCAAGATTGAGATGTGTGGCCATGAATTAATCCAATTATATAATTAAATCCATAAATATCTCTCATAAATATTTGAGATAGAGGGGAACTTAAGAGGCATGGAGGGTCTTAATGAGGCATGGGAGACCTATAATCTTGATATTTTATGCATTTATGGCTTATAGATGCCACCCCATATGATGATGTCATTAGGTGATGCAGTTAATAGAAATCAATTTCCAAAAATAAATATTCAACAACTCTCATATAAAATCCACTTAAGCTCTTGATTTGGATTAATTAGCCTTAAAAAAGGTTAATCAACATTTGTGTAATTATTTGGAAATTGGCCCTCAATTAATCAAAATGGTCAGAAAGTCATATTACTGGGTTATAATTTGATAGAAAAAGTATTGGAAGGTGATGTTAGATGTGTTGTAACTGTATTCCCATTTAAGATGTTGTCAACACCAAATAGCAAGAGCACATGTCTTGTGCAAGAGATTTGACATAAAAGAGCAATCCAAAGCACCTAGGTGCAAAATTGGCATTTTGACTCGAAATGATCTGATCAAAGTTAGCTGGCCCATAAAATGCATTACCCAATTTAGGGATACTTTGACCTAAATCAGAACTTGTAAATGATAAGTTTGAACCATTTAGGGTGTTTTAATGATTTTGACCTAAAATGTGCATTTGAGTGCAATTTGAGTAAGATTGACAATTTCAACACAAATGGTGTTAGGAATTGGATGTCTACAGGTGTAAATATTAAATATGTACTTGTAAGTTAGGCACATATGTCACCACCTTTTATAAATTCCACCATTAGTGTGGTCAATAAGAAATTAAGGAATAACCCTTATTTTAGTTATATATACCCTCATCTCTATATACTTTTGTTATTATGTTGACTATTAAAAAAAAATACTATTAATGTGCTCTCATACCACCCTTTTTTTACGAATTATATATAATATTTTTAATTAAAACAATAAAGTTCTATTTCATATATATAAATGATTTTGTTTGATTCTCTTAATATTATTCCAAAAAGATAATGAATCATACTTATTAATAAGTTTTTCTTATTAATTAAAAACTATATAATCGTATAAATCACATTAAATACTATATTTTACAAATATCTATTTTATTTTAATATGAGGATGAATTTTAATATCTCTTTATACATGTTTAATTTACAAAATCTATCCAAATCTCTCTGTTTATATAGAAGACATGGAACCCTTTATCATTATGATGCTTCAATTATGCATACTTTATTACTAAAAATTAGAAAATACATGCATTTAGGTCATTCCAAGACCCTTGTTCTCAGTTTACATTAATTTCAAATATTATTTAATCAATAAAATGATATATAATTAATTTACTCGCATCAATGATCCAATAATGTTTTTTAAATGGTGATGTAACATGTTGAAACCATGATATGAGGATTCCCTCACAAGGGAACTCATGACCATCGTATTTTCCATTTCAATAACCTTCCAATTGCTATTATATTTATTTTATTATTTTGTTTTTTCAATAAAAAATTAAGCCATTTCCATCTAAAGAATGAGGTGTTAGAAGGATTCTTAACATAGAGAGAGTTTCTAACATCAACACTACATTGACGATGTCAAAAGGGAAAGTGAAATTCAAAAATTTTGCCTGCTTCAATGGTTAGTTGTAGGGTTTGGCAGGTAGACTGGCTTCTAGTTTCCTCTCTAATATAGATGATTCTTCTGAGGAGGATGATGGTTATTATTTTCCCATGCTTTTGTAAGACTGATCTAATTCAAAATGTTGCTGCAAGGATTTATCTGTGCACAACCCAATTGGTGGTTACTTTGGAATTTAAAGAGGCTTTATATTAATCAATGTTTTAGATGGTGGTGGATCTAATTTATAGTGGTTTAAGACTCCCTTTGGTATCATTGACTCAGGCCCTAAGGATTCTTCCTCTACCAAAGTGTGTGGCTTGGGTTCATTATATGATGTTACATGTAGATCAAAAGGTATTTCAGTTGTTGATGTGGTTAGTTCTTCTCCTCATAGGAAAACAACCATTTATTTGGAGGGTAGTTACTCAATCAAGAAGTCATTGTTGGCTTCACCTCCTCCTCATAAAGATACTGGGAAAGGTTTTTGGTGGAGAATTTTACTCCAAAGGAGAGGGTTGCATATAAGTGGGTGATTTTTCCAAAATGTGTTAATGTTGGAAACCCTTTTTACATCTACAGTGACTTATATAAAGTCAAGATCTCTTCTGTCTCTAGTGGTTCTCAATCATGTTTGGTTGGTGTGGAGGTTGGTGTTTGCACCCCTCCTTCCTTTGATCAGTCTGCTTCTTACCTCACTTATTTTTTGTGGGATGTCTTTATTTCTTTTTCATAAATGACTCTAGAGATGGAAATTTTTGATTCTACCATCTAGGATATGGAAGATGATATTGGCATTAGATGTATATTTGGTAAGTGTGTGGGTTCTCTTATCATGGCCTCAAATCTTGACAAATGATTCATTTTGGTTTGGAGCTCAATTGTTGCTCTGACCTTTTTGATGTTTAGTGATGGATTCTTTTAGGTCACTTTTCTTTGTTCCTCAGATGGAAACTTTGTTTGGTTGTTGGGCCCATAGTTCTTTGGTAATTTGGGGATCTTTTTTTCCCTGTGCTCTCTTTTTTTAATCCTATGGAGGCAGTTATTTTAGTGGCTCTTGTCTAGATCAAAGTATACAACCTTCTTCCATTCTTGATGAAAAGGGAACATATTGAGTTGTTTATTAATCATGTGGGTTCCTTTATCAAACTTGATGATTCCTCCTTGGTTTGTAGATTTGTGAGAGTTTGTGCCATTGTGGATATGTTTAAGCCTATCTTTAATGAAGTCAAACTAGTCTCATCTCATGAAATTTGGAATCAATTTCTTAATTATGAAGGCTTTCTATTTAGATGCTTCCATTGCAATCTCCTTGGGCATTGTGTTGTGGGTATTTTGCTAAGGGCATTCAACATTGTTCTTTTCTCATTTGGCTTATTTTGAAGAAGAAGGGTTCACCCAATTAGGATTTCATTTGGTGAATCACAAAGTCTTTTATCATCCTTTGGAGTAGGGAAATTTTTAATGACCTATAATAAAAAAACTTGGAGGTCACTAGGCGAATAAATTTGGAAGGCATATAATATTCTAGGTGAATTATGAAGTGGCACATGGAAAATTATGAGGTGGCACCATGCAGTCATCTGACTGCATCATGCAATTGGGTGAATGCATCATGCTACCATCTAAATACATCATACAACTACCTAACTACATCATGCAATCATCCATGGAGTTAGGTGGTTAACTGTGCGATGAATTAAGTGATGGAAAATGGAGAATCAAGTTTTTTACAAAACAATACTTCCCCAAACATAAATATTATTGAATATTTGGATTCTTCTTGAAAAGTTGTGCAAATTGAAAAGAAAAATCATCCTAATATAAGTTCGTATGTAAAAGTTATGTCCATGGGAAGTTGGGGAGTCAACATTGCACTTGCATATAGACAATTGCATGATGCAGTCATGAGACTCAATAATGCAATCACATGATAACATCATGCAGTCGCATGACTTCATCATACAATCATCCATCTACAAATGCAATGTTGACTCCTTAGATTTTTGAGGCCATAACTTTTACATACATACTTAGATTGTGATGATTTATTTTTTAAAATTGCAGAACTTTTTGAGAGGAATCCAAATATGCAGTAATATTTAGGTTTTAAGATTTTTGATGTCTTAACACTCTCACCATAAGCCATCAAATGAACACTAAAAATAAATGATGACTTGTTGTAGTCATCTTACATCTTCTTGTAGTCATCTGTCAGCTTCTTGTAGTCACCCTACTTACTATCATTGCCCAACAGTAGGTTGGCGTCATCCGACAGCTTATTACAGTTACTTGCTTGCTAGTTATATAAAGTTTAATATATTATATATAGTGGTGAATGACCCCTGATTGGTTTTCTTGGTGTTGGTGACATACATATATAGGAGAAAATTTATTTTAAAAAGTAGGTGAGCCAACCTTTAAATTTAAATTATACCCTAAAATTTAGGCGATCTTACATTGTCAACTACCCTAAAAAATTGCCAAATCTCAACTTCAAAAAAAGGAATATTCATGAATTAACGAAGATTCACCACTAAAAAAATCCCTGCTTTGAATCCTTCCCCTTCTTTGCTTTTGGCTGGCTTGTCTTCTCCTAGATGAGAGAACCTTCCATTTAACGTTCTTGTTACCAATGAGCCTTTGTGCTCTCCTCCCCCGAAGGTAGATGTGGCTTCTTCTTCTTAGTGCACTGTGGTGATTTTGACTTCTTCGATCTAAAGGGTGGGGTGAAGAATAAAATCCGAAAGGTTGAGGTTAGATGTGGAGAAACTGGTGAATGATGGTTCATAATGGATAATGGAGGGTTTCCTATCCTATCAAGGGAAAAGGTTAATCCCCTCTCATGGTTAATTTATTTGATGTTATTGTTGTTGGTATTTTGGTCCCTTGGAGGATATTATATCTTAGAGGATTTTAGTGTTTTGGTCTTGTTGTTTCTTTGTTGATTAATAGTTATTTTCTATTATTGGTCTCAATTGTTATGTTATTCTAGTGTTTTGGTTTGTTATGGTTTTTTTTTATAAGGCTCCAAGGCCTTTCAAAACTTGGTAGTTTTACCCTTATTAAAAAACATAGAGAAAGTTTCTCACAATATTATTCAAACATATTTATGTTAATAAGTCAAGTTGTTACACTATCATATTTATAGTATTTAGCATAGCTTTATTCATTATTTTAATGATTTTTCATATGATAATAATGATTTATAGACACACAATTTGGTAGCTTCTAAGGTGGTTGTTTTAGGTATCGATCCTCTATGAGTCAAGTGGGTCATGGCGTTGATTCTTGTCAATATGTCAGAGCCTCCTCGTCACTTCACCTCATTAATATTGATATTGACAAGCCACCTCCATATAGATTCCCAATCGATATTGGTAATCTCTCCAAGAGATTCATTTTGAGATTTATAAAACCTACCTCTAGTCCACACGATCTAAGCATGGGAGCCACTCTCTTCAAAATTTTCACACTATTGAGATGTATCTTCACTTCAATGATGGTTCATCCAACTCTTAGGATACAATAGACTAAAATTACCTTATACCTTAAGGGTTCCACATGATCAACTCTGAGTTTTATCCTATTAACTTTGCATTGAGACAAATGACCATATCTCTCAAGAGAGAATACTGTATTTTTCATATTTTCTCTTGGAAGTCTAAGAATGAGGAGTAATTTATTTTCAAATGTGTAGTGATTCTCCAGAAATTTATGAAGACCAAATATGCTTAGCCCTCCTCTCCCAGGGGATGTTTAACCTTCGTTGACAACTTTCCAAACATAAATCCCTTGAGGAAACCTACACCAAGTTGATTACATCTTATTTACAATCCTCTTACACTATCAGTAGGAAGAGCCCTAGTGACCATATTTCAAATATGTACGATAAACTTGCGAGATGTCACAGACTCAATAATTTACATGATCTCACACCCACTTTAAATATTAGAAATATTTCTTTAAAACAATATATTTCTTCTTCTTATATAAAACTCTCTTCTTTTTTATCTTCTTTATAATATTATATTTAATTAAACTGATACTTTCCCAATAATTTTTTATATTTACTTTTTTTAATTTTCTGAAAATATGCTATTACATTCCCATCTTCTCTATATTATACTTGTCACAACTCAATGTAAAATTGGTGGTATTTGTCGATAGTTTACTATTTAAAAGAAAAGAAAATTTGTCTTGTTCAAATGAGCTTTCAAATGTTTTTTGTTCGTTTTATTTTTAATATCAATATAGAAAGCGATTAGCACCACCATATTCACGTGTACTTTTGTATGAATAACCATAGTCTTGTTCTAATGAGCACATGATTGTCATTTTTTACATTCGTTTATTTGGATAGTAATATGGACAACCATTACATAAAGCGTTATCGCTGCATTTTTTAAATGTTAATCGTTCTTGATTGTCACTACGTAGACTTATGTAAAACTCGTGCTTAAATAGTTAAATCACTTTTGGCTAAAGTTTTGGTTCGCTTAAGTTTGTGTAAATTTTCCACACAACTTTCCATATTTAATGTCCTTCACTTTTTAAAGTTATTTCGATCTTTATAGTGGATTTATGGGGATCGTAATTGTTTAAAGTGGTAGTCACATGTTTTAATATTTGTTTTATTAGAAAATAATTTCTTATTTAATCAATAAATTTGTGAGTTGAGGCCATGAAAAGGAGATGCGAGCTTAGGGTATGGAGCATCGGAAAGATAAAAGGGTATGTAGATTTACACATTAATATAAGATGCTTTTTTGTTGTTATTTTTACAACTGAGGAACCTTGACTAATCTATTTGGAAATAGACTTTGGTTTTTTGGTAAATCATGGTTATTCATGACAATGTGGAGTTTTAACTTTGACTTGTTACATTAGAATTTAAAGATAGTTCCAATATGGGTAAGATTGTTCAACCTCCTAGCACATTTGTGTGGAAAATCTATTCTTTCAAGTTTTGGAAGTTCTCTTGAGGAGATGATTTGTATTTATTCTGAAACTCATAGCAAGAGGCATATTGCCTATTCCAAAATTTGTGTTTCATGAGTTCATATTTCACTTACTATATACTAACATAACAGTTCAAATATTCTAATTTTAGAGTCATCAAGCTCATCGTAATATTATGGTAATTTATTGTTAACCATAATGATGATGCCTTCAGATAGTGTGCCAATAAAACTAGTTTTTCATCAAAGATGATAAAGGACGTCACTTCAGTCATTACTTGGTAATTTTTACTTAAAAAATATAGATGAAAAATAAAATATATAAATAAAACTTTAAACAATTTTACTGCTTGAAATAATTAAATGGATAAGTATGGGGTGTAGTGGGGGTGAACATAAGAAATAGATAGTGGCAGACAAATTAAATGACCTTGCCACTTATCTAGTGTGCCACCCATATTAGAAATAAAATAATTATGATGTCCAAAAGGATATTTATCACTCGACTAATATGAGTAAATGGAAAATAAATAAAGGAAAAAAAATAGCATAGCTAGGGTTTCTTTTGGTAAGCATTATCATTTTCTTTATTTTAAGTGTACTGGACATTTGGTAAAAGAGAAGGATTTGGTGGCCAAAAGCATTGTTGGTTCCTAATCACACACTAGGGTTTGAATTATTAAAATAGCCATTTTGACCATGGATTTGAGTATGAGGATAAGTTCTACCTCTATACCCAGATGTTTGGGGGGCACCACCTAGAGGTTGATTAGACGTGCTGGACAAGTTCCCTAGGCTTTCTCTAGCCATTTCGCCCACTCGAACATAGGAAGAAGAAGATGACAATGACATTGCTCAAGCTATTGGCTGGGAGCCAATTCAATGTGGCAATGACTTACCAAGCTCAGGCTAGGGCCCTGATGATATGGATCCTCTGCCTTCCCGGCCTTACTCTAGTTGCTTAATACTTTTCTTTATGATGACATTATGAATTGTTCCTAGGTAGGGCCTAGTTGTTTTTGATGTTTTTGTTTCTGGTTCCTAGGCTATGTCTAGTGTGACTTGGTGGCATGCTTCCATACCTCTTTTTTCTGTGAATTATTTGTATATTTATTTTGGTAAATTTATAGATAGATATAATTTCATCAAAAAAATTGGCAAGCTCTAGTTTTATTTTATAGGCAATGTTGCTTTTCTTTTTGTTTAACATTTTGCATATTAAATCTCATGTTGGTAATATAATCTTAAAAGGGATAAACCCTAATATTGGCCCATATGGATGTATCAAAGTTTTGCATATGTTATGAAATTATTTTTACATCCTAGCTTAACATTGGAAGCCATATAAGGTCAATCCACTTGTGTAAAATTTGCAAATAGAACTTAACCTCTTTTATGGTTATTACAAGCTATGTAAATGGCTTTCATGGACTAAAAGTGGACATAAAATTGATCAGGGAAGATGCTTTTGATTATATAACATTATTTGTAAATTGCAAAAAAAAATATACATATGGCAACTTGGCTTTGATCCTCATCCTTTTGAATACCTAAAGGCTAGATCATAGGATCATTACTTGCAAAACTAGATGTAGGTTTTTATTAAAATATTTTGGTATTGACCTACAACCATACATATTTTTAAAAGGAGTTTTAAGTATGTATCTTGAAAATTAAGTTTCATAAGTTCATACTAGATATGCATATGTTTTTGATTTCCATTAGTCTCAAAAAACAAATACAAGCTAAAAATATATTTTTTGGATATTTTATACAACCATGTGTGTGCATGCACGCGCGTGCGTGTGTATGTGTATGTGTGTGTGCACACGTGAGTTGTAGATGTTTTTTATATTGATTTGAGAAGCCATGTATTTGTATATGTATGAGTTATAGATGTTTGCAGATTGATTTGAGTAGCCATATATTTGTATGTTTATGAGCTATAGATTTATTTTTGATTGATTTGCACAATCATGAGTATACATGTATAGGAGTTGTAAATGTTTATAGATGGATTTGAGCAGCCATATATTTGAATGTGCATGATATAATGGTATGTATTTTTGGTAATGAAACTTATAAATTTGTACTAGTTGTAGGTGCATGTTTTATTAATACATTAGTAAGACTACCTAGACACACACACACATACACATACACATGTATGCATGCATGCACCACACATGCACAAAGACATACATGCATATATGTGCACGCGCATGCACGTGCACACGCACGCACACACACACACACACACACACACACACACACACACACACACACACACACACACACACACACACACACACACACACACACACACACACATGCACACACACACACACACACACACACACACACACACACACACACACACACACACACACATGCAAATGCACACACACACACATGCACACGTGCACCACGCGCACACACACACACACACACACACACACACATTGCACACACATGCACACACACATGCATACACACACCCACACCCAGCACAAACCTAAACACACACATGTATGCACGCGTGCGTGCGAACACACACACACACCACACACACACATGCAAATGCACACATACATGTGTACACACACATGTGGCATATGCAAATGCACATACACACACACATACACATGCCCATGCACACATTCACACACATGTAAATACACACACATATGCACATGCACATCCACATCCACATGCACATATACACACACAGACACACAACACACAAGCACATGTATACACACACAATTATGTAGGTTCATTTTTATGAGATTTTTGGAATTATCTAAAATTATACACATTTGTATAAGGAGTTGTAATTGCACACGCGCACACACACAAATAGAGAGAGAGAGAGGAGAGAGAGAGAGAGAGAGAGAGAGAGAGAGAGGGAGAGAGAGAGAGAGAGAGAGAGAGGAGAGAGAGAGAGAGAGAGAGAGAGAGAGAGAGAGAGAGAGAGAGAGAGAGAGAGAGAGAGATTTATCTAAAATAAAGTAGAGTTTTAGATTAATGATCGTCTGTATATACAGTGTTGTGTAGATATGTATATGAATTGCCTAAATGTTTATTGTTTGATATAAATAACCATATGTATGAATTATGTATGAGTTGAAGTGGTAATTAGTTGATTTAGATAGTCATATGTGAATCTATACAAGAGTTATACATGTTTATTGATTTGATTTACATAGATATTATATATAGTACAAGCATGGTTTGAATGTAAGTTATTGTTAATGTTTACATGAATATAAATGTATGTAGGTATATATATATATATATATATATATATATATATATATATATATATATATATATATATATATATATATATATATATATATATATATACATACACATATATGTTTGTATATATGTATATATAATCATACACATAAGTTGGACAATGTTTTTGCACCAA